>JAZHYW010034339.1:0-30709 GCA_037355805.1 Ixodes ricinus | reverse complement strand
AAATGTCCGTTGTTAGTTGAAAGTTGTGGTTGCCTATTATTTGTCCTACATGTTTATTATATCTTCAATCTTGACCCGCACCAACACGCTCTTCGTCCATCAATGCCGTCGGACGTCAAGAGAAATGGAGTACACAAGTAGTAGACTTTTTAGTGTGAGATAATTTAACGTTTTAACTTTCTCAATTGCACTCTGGAGCGGGAAAAAAATCAACTAACTGTCAAGACCTTGAAAAATACGTTTAAATTAAAAGAGGAATTTGCAAAGAAATCGATCGTCTCAATTTACAATACTTTTTTCTAGAGACGACAGTGATTTATAGCGCGCAAGCGACCATTGACTTTGCGCCGCGCGGAGATGAAGGGGGAGGTGGATAAGCGGGAATCAAGCAGCCTACTACCCTCCATAGCGGGTAGGAACTACGTGTTAGTGCTATCGCACCTCCACTGGAAATTGAGAGGTCCCTGGTTCGATATCAGAACCAGGCGGATATTTTCGGTGGCGCACTGGTCACCTCGCTGTGTTTGGAGGCATGTGTTTGTGCTCTGTCCCCCTTGTTCACCTTCTCCAGGGATTATTATCGTCATTCTTGTCCAGCTTGCTTGCACCTTTGCATTGATTGGATTCTCATTATAACCTAAAAATGCAAGCCGTTCACCCTTGTTGGTGTTAGACTGGTGGCAGCTGATGAAACCCGTTTGATCCATAAGACGTCTAACTCCTGGTTAGTTCAGTCGGTAGAGTGCTCCACTGGAAATAGAGAGGTCCCTGGTTCGATACCAGGATCAGGCGGGTTTTTCCGGTTGAGCACCAGTCACCTAGTTGTGTTTGGAGATATGTGTTTGTCCTTTGTCCCCTTTGTTCCCCTTCTCTATGGATTATTACCGCTGCAATCATTTTCAATTAAATTTTTCAATGCATATTTTAACAGCTCCTTACTTTTAACGATGATATTCTGAACAACATGATGAGCATCGCCACCGTGGAACGCTGGAGGAGGATTCGGCCTGCTGTTAGCCCCGCATTTTCCACCGGGAAGTTGCGCAAGGTAAGTCACATTTGGTAGAAAAAAATGTTGCGGGCAGCTCTATGCGTAGCGCAAGTTCGTCTGCTTTATTTGCAGCGGTTGTGTTGATGTCAGAAGGCCGAACTCTGATTGGCTCTAATTGAAGGATAGTGGGTAGACCTCAGGGCAGCTTGCTTTAAGGTCTACCCACTATCCTTAAATCAGAGCCAATCAGAGCTCGGCGTCTTTCTGACGTCACCACAACCCCCCCCCGCAAAATAAGCAGACGAACTTGCGTTCCGCATAGCAACCGATAGCTTAAGGAACGCAGGGCTTGGCTCATTATGTTCCTTGCAGTGTGATTGGTTGTTCGACGTTCTTATCGGCGAATGCCGCAATCTGATTGGCTGCTGACCAATAATGAGATGGGCGCGGGGCTCGGCACGCCTTGCGTTCCTGAAGCTGTCAGTAACCGTAGTTAGACTTTGTTGATCGGCTCATCACTGTTCGACACGTTACGAAGCGGCTCTAAAACGAAATCTCTCCGGTTCACCAAGGTATAACTGTTCGGTTCCGGTTCGTCACTTTGATTATGATCATGTTTCATTCATGTTATGAGTCATGTCCCCGATTCCCTTCACCGTGTTTAGTTTGACCTATCCGATACCCGAACGCTCTGTAAAGCGGCGGTCACACTGCTCATGCATAGGGTTCCGTGCTTTCTCTGAAAACCGGGATAAACCCGAAATTTTTAGCGAATTCGGGAAAAACAGGAAAACTCCTAATTGAAGCCAATTCCTTCCCGGGAAAAAACCCAAGTTTCCCGTAAAGAAACGTTTAACTACTATTTTGTTTTCACTAAACCCTGAACACTGAACTGTCCGCGAGTCTACTTCTTCCTTCAGAAAACAGACCCCTTATTTCATTTCCTGCTTTTCTTCGTAACGGGACTTTTTTTTTAAGTATATAGGTCACGAGGGTATTCTCTGGTGGTTGGGAAATTCGGGATGAGGACGATTCGTCACATGCCGATTGGCCATGGGACAGCTGGTAAAAGGACTATTCGTCACAGCGAAACATTCGTCATCGGATGATTCGTTCACCGGACGATTGGTCGAAGCGAGTGTTCTGGGAGGTTTTCAACCGTCATTTTAAGCAACCAACTAGGTTCGCTGAAGTGCACTCACAATTATTATGAATCTATTGTTCGTTGTATGTTGTACGTCGGGCAATACGTGCATTCTGACTCAAAGACCAACGTAGTGTATAAATGCATGTATTCAAGGAGGAAAGCGAAAAAAGGTTGTTCAGTGCGCCGTGCATTGGAGCATGAAATGTTTGTATTGGATGTTGCAAAGAAGCCTGGATGGAACAATATTATTAAACAAAATCAAAAGATAAGGACCCTGCAGGCCGCAAGCGCCCTCAGACAGTCCATCCGGCGGGTGCTGCTGCAGTTTTCGACGATGAATCAAATGCGCTTGTTGCAGTCTGAGTATTTTTTTCTTTTTTAGACTCTTGCCAACGTCGTTCCGCCTTGAGCCTAGGCAATATTTACCTTGGTCAAAGACTTCTCCTTCTTCACGCAGTACAAGAAAAACCAGAGGTTTGACGATGTACAACCCAAATTCCTCTGACGAGAAAAAAAAGTCGGAACAAACCTAAATATTTAAAAAGATTAAACTTTAGCATGTAAGGGAGGAACGGCACATTGAAATCAGAACAAAGTTTGCCCTGTTCGTCTCCCTGTTCGCTGTATTCTTTGCGGTGTTTTCCCATTTTGCCACCAGTGTTATAAAGGTAGCAAAGAATTAGACTATCTGGGACACACGGGCATCAATATAATTTCCCCCAACCACAAACACTACTTGAGTATGGATAGCCCTATAAGACAATTTAGAACCCCATATTCCGATGCAAACAGCATATCAGGCGTTCGCTTCTGTTCTCTTTTGTTAATGTGGTAATCAGCATTATGTAAGCATGACGAGTTGCATTATTCTGCAATAACCCTTGTCACGTATGCGTATTCCTGATGCGTAACACCTGCGCTTGCCCAACCTTAGAAAACTTAGCTGGAAGCCTCTGTGCCACGCCTCGACGCTGTTGTTCGTTCTCGGCATGTCCTCCAAAGTCGACTCCCTGACGGACCACACCTCCGGCAGGAAGAGTGTGGAACATAGACCATTACGTCGGGGTCGGCCGACGTTGGAGTCCTCAAAATAGTTCGCCACTGGAACTGCCTCCACTGGGATGACCTCTATCAAATCTTGAAAAGCTTTTGGGATTTCAGCGGTCGGAAGAAATGCCAGCAATGGGAACATCCTCATATGAGAAATAAAAAGAAGAATATTGCTATAATGGGCTTGACATAAAAGAGCCCTCATATCATATTCATAGAGGTCCAGGTCACTCACCAGCACTGCAAAGTCCTCTTGTGTGTTGTACGTAGTCTGTAGGCCGGAAGCGCAGACACTCCGGTACACTGACTGTTTCTGAGCGTAAAATATTTTGAATCCCGGCACTAGATATAAGATTTTTCACGGCGTTCATAGCTGCGATTTCGAAATGCGAGTACACGACTTCAATGATGTGGGGACCCATGGCGTTGAGAAGAGCTGCAAAAAAACCAAGCAGAAGTATGGGGGGAAAAAAGATTTCGGCACAAAATTATTTAGAGTAATTATTTACTACTTCGACCATTTGCTCAAACTGCAGTAGGAGAAACGAAACTACTGGCGATTCTGTAAAAATACGTGTAATTACCATCTGACTTGCTCGGTAGCAGCCCGTGCACCATTAGCATTACCACTCCATGAAGTACAGCGTGCACGGTGTACAGCTAGTAGAATAGGGGTGGCGTCACTTCAAAGGTGCCGTCTACTAGCAACACGGTAGGCTGAGCCAAGTGGTACAAGTTCTCGGTTACGAAGATGAGGATCCTTGCTGAGTAGCCGTCCCCACTATCATGCAGGAGAAAGGATTCGCCTTTGTTTGTCGCCTGCAATGAGATGCAAAAAGCCTTAAGAAAAATCCACACCACCATCGATTACCGGGGCATTACCTTGAACTCCACGGGGACTCGGATGTCCCCTTTGGTGGACGGTATGCTGTAGCTGGATGTCGCGCGCTGCCTTTGCTTCCTTAGGACTCGCCGCAGGGGCGACGGGGCAGGCATCTGTGAAGCGGTGTTGTCACTGACGGCAGATGCGGCGTCTAAAAGAATTTGCTGTAGAGTTTCGCGGCTCCCCACTTTTACGGAAAAAAAAATTGTCAGGAAACCTAATGTTTTAAAACTAAATGTGAAAACGTTGTTGTTCTTTGTTTGTTTGTGTTGGCACGAAATTGCTTTCTTTTTAATCCAAGGGCGTGTCCTGAGAAGGTTGAGTTTCGTTGGGTCCCCCCGTGCGTGTGGCTGCTTGAAGTGGCGATCATTCGACCGACATCCGGATTTGTTATCATTTTCACCTTGGATTCACCTCTACTGCGACATATTTAGTGGCACGTTGACTCGTTCCTTCTGCTGCACGTGTACGAAAACCCGCCATGAAATAGCATCACTCCACGTCTCGCCTCAGCTATCACTTCCTTTTTTCGAATTGCAGCCAGAGACCCAAAAGAGTCGCTCATATTTCATCCCAGCATTCAATATTCGGGAACCAACCCGGAACTATAACGTTTGCTTCACATCCTTGACCTCGATAAGCTTAGCTGACCTTGAGAGTATTCGAGCTTACGTATGTTGAACAAAATTGGGGGGACGAACTAAGCGATCACAGCCCGATGGGCTAACATCGGGAGGATGACCAAAATAGGGGGCGAACTAGTGGTCACAGTATAGCGGGTTGCTCAATTGACGAATCATACCACGACGAATGTTCCGCCTTGACGAACGGTCCTGTTACAAGTTGTCCTATGGTCAATCGGCATGTGACGAATGGTCCGCATCCCGGGAAATTCAATGTCCGCGTTTTGTTTCTTCAACATAAGGCCCGATAAAAAAACGACTTTTCGTCCGACAAAAAAAAATTTAACACCGTGAAACAACGAATTTCCGGTAAAAACATACCCCCCCCCCAAAACAAAAACCCCAAATTAAAAAACAACACGAAAAAACTTTTTTTTTTGTGAAGAAGGAAGATTGCAAAGTTGTACTATGGTGGGAATGAACTAACGGCCGGCAGCAAGTCGGTAAGCCAGAGTGGAAAGGCTGGAAGGTTGCCGCGATCTACGAGCAACGGCGGCAACCAGAAAACCGGCAAATACAACACTCTGGACAGCTACCGCCATCTATGAGCGATGGCGGCAACCAGAGTGTTGTGTCGACATTTCTGTGCGGATGGACACAATCCTGGGGAAACTAGCCCTTAACAGCTCCGCTGTAAAACACTGAGAACACGGAAGCCTACTCACACATCATACAAAAAGACATGGTGTTCACTGCAGATATGATGATATAATTATCTACGGACACTCTTAAAAAAATGTTTGCTTCGTACGTACGTATGCGTTGCAAATGTCGGCAGACAGTTTTTGTACGACCAATGGAACAAGACCGTCACACAAGGAAGAAACGCGCCTCGGACAGTAGAAAGTTTTAGGGAACCGTTTTTCCACATTTGATACGATACGATGGGCCCCCCGGTACACATTGCGCATGTGCGAGTCCTCTGCGGTAGCGCATGCGCAGTTCGTATACCGGAGGGCCGATCGTACCGGATCGGATCTCCAAAAACGGTTTCCCCAAACGGTTCCAGTGTCTGCCGACTGTCTTTCGTATGATGTACTAGCAGTTTGACCGTGACTTTGATCGCGCAGATTACATATTTGGATTTCTACAGACGATCAAAATCAACTATACAGCGTCCGTTGTCAAAAAGAAACTCAGTTAAGTTGTTGCTATTCCCAGAGTTGTGGGAGGCAGGGGATCCGCTCCGACTGTCAGGAGCGTGATGAGTTGGAACGTCGCTGAGTGACGGGTCGACTCGCTGCTTCAATTGAACCATGTACATTTCTTTACACGTCCAATTTACAACCCCCAACTTGGGAGGCCATCCTTAAGGTCCGTCCAAACAGGATACTTAAAAAAGTATAGCGTGCTCTAAAGACACTTAAGAGTGCTTACGAGCAGGAATGTGAAAGCATTCCTACACGCGGCGTATTCCTACAAGCAGCGCGCCACGCCTTCCTTTTTCACGCGGCGCTCCGGCGGTGACATATCACGCTCCCCCACTGCGCAGGCGAGGCACCCCCGCCGGCTCCACGGCTTCCGTGACGATGCATCTGTGTTGCTATGCTTTCCCTGTGTTTTAGTTCTGAGGCGCATCCGCTTTGACCTTGAGCACCACGCCGGCTTACGGGACGAAGCATCTGCGTTGCTGTGCTTTTGGCCAATGGGAATTTAACTGCCGTTTCGCTGCTACAGACGGTTACGGACAACGCCGGCTTCGCTCCATGGGACAGCTAATGCTTTCGCATTAAAAATCGTGAGGCGGGGGCAGTCCGCTTCCGTCCTCTTTTTTTGCCAGAGGGAAAGTTCCCTCCGTCAAATTTCGTGTGTGTTCTCCACGGGGGCCTTGAGCATGCTCATTACGTGGGTCCGGACAGCCACTCACAAGCTCTGTTGGCTGTCGGTCAATTGCTCAAGGCCTCCACTGCTCTTCAGGTCCCAAAAACGCGAAAGCGAAGGGTGTGTTCAAAATCTTACTCAAATACAGGGTGAAACAAGGAGACGGCAGGCTCTTTAAATCGACCGGAAAATTTGGTTTCTTAACCTATCGCGCTACGACTTTGTGCAGCGTTGCCCACAGGTGGTGCATTTTTTTTGTAAAATTTGCAAAGAGCGAATTTACCTGAGGAAAAAGTAAAGAAAGGAAAAGGCTTGCCTCGTGTGGAAACGCAGCGACGTCACCGGTCTGCAAACAACACAACGCCGTTTCGCACGGGAGACAAGAGATGGCGCAAGCGGTCGCGACGCCAACTGCCGCCAACGAACGAGCAGACGACGCCGAGAGCCGGCGTGTTTAGCAGACAAAGAACTGCAGTTCCTTGTTGTTACCGCGCCTGTTTTTGTTTCTGCGACTGTCGCCGCCTGCGGAACGCGAGCCGCTTTTGAGTTGAAAGGATCGTCTGCTAAAGTGCCGGCTCTCGGCGCCGTATGCTCGTTCGTTGGCGGCGTTCGTTGCGCCATCTCTTGTCTTCCGTGCGAAACGGCGCCGTGTTGTTTGAAGACCGGTGGCGTCGCTGCGTTTCCATAGGAGCTAAGCCTTTTTCTTTCTTTAATTTTTTCCTCAGATAAGTTCGTTCTTTGCAAATTTTACAAAAAAAAAATGCACCATCTGTGGGCAACGCTGCACAAAGTCGTAGCGCGATAGGTTAAGAAATCGAATTTTCCGGTCGATTTAAAGAGCCTGCCGTCTCCTTGTTTCACCCTGTAGATCCAAGCTACTCCGGCGGGTCGTGTCCCGTGATAACACAGATAGCACGACGCTGGACGTGGCTAGGTTTTCGAACAGAAAGGTACAAAACCCTTATACCATGGAGTACGATCGAGTAAATTTTGGAACACGGTCCAGGATACGAAGGCCCGGTAGAACAGATGGACAGCATTGGCAGGTGGCGTGTGACGTCAAGTCTGACGAGCACCGAGGTCAACGAAAATCGGAGGAAGCGAGGAGGAAAGTCGTGATGTTTGCTTGGTAGTGTTCAGGCAGATATCGGACTGCCGGGCGCTTCGACTTCCACGATTTTGGCCGGAGTCGTGTCGCCTCACGATTTCTGAAGTGTCCTCTTTGGACAGGCCTTTACTCGTCCAAAGACTCAGCCGAAGTCCCCCCAAATCCACCCTCGTTCTTTTCTTCAAAACTCAACCTTTCTCTTTCTCACAGTCCACACGACCAATCAGTTAAAAAGTGGCTTTATCACGTGACCGGGACTGAACCAGTCACGGTAAAAGCCTTCAAGTACTACTTCAACGGACCACATACCTAAAGTTCCCAAAAGTCTGCACCCTTCCCTTAACCCGACGCGGCAGAGAGGCGCCGGATCAGGCACATCGTAGTGTCCCCTGCGCTAGACGAAAAACAGGAAAAAAAGGCTCGAGGTACAACTAAGCACTTCTTATCAGTGGTGAATGCGAAAGCATGAATGTCGTTCTTGCGCGCGTTCTCGTGAAGTGGCCGCGCCGCGCTCCGGAGTATGCTAGAGGGGCTCTCTCTGGGAGGCCCCGCCAGCCAAACGCTTCCTTTTCTCGGCGCGCTCTCGCGCGGGCACGTAGCGCCATGGGGTGGCTCTCCTTGAAACTGACGCTCCCTCGGCCAATGGGAAGCTCGTTCCCTGGAACTATGACGCGCGCCAGCCAATGGGAGCCCTATCCATGAGATTTCGGCTTCACTTGGAGAGGGGAGTTTATTTGCCGTTCGGCTCGGCTTTTTGCGCGGCTTCAAAGCTGGGCGCCTTCAGATTTTGGCTTCACTTGGAGAGGAGAATTTATTTGTGGCAGCTGATGACGTCTGCTCGCTCCATGGGACAATTAATGTTTTCGCATTAAAAATCCCCAGGGCATTCTCTGTGTCACCCCCTGCCCCTGAAAATCACACCACCGCCACTGGTGCACTGGGAAGGCTACAAAGAAACATAAACAAGAGGAAAAAAACAGCTCTTCAGAAATTAACTTTGTTGCCTTTTTTTCACTGTTGCAGATGAATAGCCTTATTCAAGATTGTGCGAAGCTGACTTGCGAACACTTGCATAAAGCGGCAGAAAACAATGAAGAGCTGGACATTAAACGGTGAGTTATGGACGCTAACTGAGCTACTATAGCGGATGGCGCAAGTCTTATGTGACCGGAAACTGAGGGAGAGAGGAGACGAGAGCGCCCGGGGACGTCAGAACGCAGAGCTCTGGTTGGAGTGATATGTGGGTAGACGCAAAGCTGGCTGCCATTGACTCCACTGCACCCGTCAAGAGGGTTAAGCCCGAGCCACATAGGACGTAGTTTCAACATATTTACGCGCGTTTCACCGAGCGTGATCACGACATTTGGCGGGAACTTTTTTCACCCAGAGGAAGAGGGAAATAAAGATAGAGTTAGTAGACAGGTGAGCTGGTTAATGTTACAGACTTTTTGAAAAACTGGATACTGCTGACGAAAAAGGGGACACAGACAAAACGTTTCCAACGCAGCAGCCAACTTTACTGGCCACAATCGTATATATACCATCTCCTACACACGACTCTGGGCAAATCTGCACGCGCCCCCGTGACCTTCAGTCAGGGTACATCTCGTCTTGATCTCCGTGAAAACCAAACCTCAACTCGTACAAAGCAATGCAAACTTCCCCTCCCCCTCACAGATAAAGTCTTTCCTTCGCAACACTTGATGACGAACTTGTGGGGATCAGATGCTTGGCGTTGTCAACAATGCGATCTGCAGGAATTCGTCATCGATCATTCCGATCCCCACGGCGACAATATTTAAATCCGGCTTATACAGTGGACACAAGCACTGCGTGAGCGTTCGATTTCTGCTCGTGATAACCAATGGCTCGACATGCCTTCGGGTAGTGTTTCGTGCCCAATCCCTGCGATGAGGGAAATAACCAAACCTTAACAATGTGTGAAACTGCAACGTGAGTCCAGTGCTTTACCAACCCCGAGCGCGTGTAATGAGAGAAATTGGCAGCATATAATCGGCTCCATATCACTTGGCCGCTTGTTCTGGTTCCAAGTTAAGGGGTGAACGCTGCTCATTCTTATTTTTTTTTCCCGACTGCCTTTCTGTAGAGAAAGAAACTAACCTGTGTTCCGCAAGTAATGGATGTTAAAAAATAATTCTAAGCGGTATTCACTGAAAGTACAGAAATTGTTACATAGCCCCTTAAGTGTTATACCTTATTTGTTGTTTAGGTTCTTCGGCCACTACACACTGGACGTCATCGGCAGGTGCGCGTTTGGAACTAGGGTTGACTCGCACACCAATCAGACCAATGAATTTGTAACGAAAGCCAGGAAGGCGTTCACGACTACAATTAACCCACTTCTGCTGGTCGTAAGTAAGTATGCCCCACAAAAACAGACTCTAGTTGGATTTCAAAGTTACTTCATGAGCTCTCCGTTTACATTTCAGTTGTCCTTGCAAACCTGTTTCCGTCACTATTCAAAGTGCTCAGCCCGAAAGTTTTTCCGACGGAGATCTTTCTTTACTTCAAGGATATATGCGTAAGCATTATCAAAAAGCGAAAAGAAGCTAATATCGTAAGTACATGTTCGCACGTTATATAATACTATGATCGCTGTCTGTTTGTCGCAAAAACAATGTACGGAGCCTAAAACCTGGCGCTGGTTTCAGTGTACATCCTCAATTCCTAAAGCATTTTTAAAATTGTTTAAATGCATTCTAATATTCCATTATGTATATTTCCACGCTATTGCTTCGTAAACATTTCAGAGGCATCAGGACTTTCTCCAGCTCATGGTCGATGCCCAAGAGTCGGGTATCGCGGAAGTCAGCAGCGACAGTGTCCAAGACATGGAGAACAGTCTCTACAACCTTGGGAGCGAGCAGAAATCGGAGACCTCGTTCATCACAAAATGTTCGTTTACATTTTATACGACTACACGCCAACACGCTGCTTTACAAACATGCGATTTGCGGGTAGACGCAAAGCTAACTGCCTACTTTCCCAGGCGAAAATCAGTCCCTTCCAGCTGGATTATGAAACTGGAAATGAGGCAGTCCAGCTGGATTCCAGCTGGACCCAGCTGGACTGCCTCATTTCCAGTTCCATAATCCAGCTGGAAGTGGACTGATTTTCGCCTGGGTTGTCTCTGTTCACGCTTCTAACATGTTCTAAGGATTCGCCGATGGCCTGCTTGAGCTAACCGCGCTGCTGATCGGCCACTTTCAGCCCTGACACAAGACGAAGCCTTGTCGCAGTGTGTGTTGTTCTTCACGGCGGGTTTCGAAACAACGTCGACCACGATCGCCTTCGCCGTTTATCAGCTGGCTTTGTGTCCCGACATTCAAGACAGGCTGAGACAAGAAGTCGACGACTGTTTCGAAAAACATGTGAGTTCACCCAACATTTTCTGGAAAACAAAGCATGCGCGTTACGTAATCGTTAGTTAAAATCCCCGAACCGCACCAAGCGGCAGACCGGTCTTTCTGACGAGAGCTCATCGCAAAGCGGCAGACGCCAGGGGCTTTGCATCGCCGCGTGCTAGCGTACTCATCTCTATGACAAATTCCTGAATCGCCCATCCCCACTTGGTCGCTGCTGCGCAAGTACGGCCACCGGACGGCCATCTTGCATGTGTACCTCAAATCGACCTTTTGGAGCGTTGCAGAGGCTGGGAGGCAGCGTCCTGAAGAGATGTTTTCTGCTCGCTTGTTGTCATTTGCTGTATAAGTTCTTTTTCTTTTTAACCTTGTGTAATCGGTCGTGGTTCCATTTGAGAACACGTGGAGATTTTAATAAAAGCGCAGCACCTCAGGAAAAAACCGCAATTCGTCGAACCCAAGTCTCCCCGGTCTCGCGGCGTGATCAAAGCTTCCTTGGCACAGCGAAGTGCTGCGTCTCTGTGCCTTCGCAAAATCGACGTCGTGTGTATGTGCTTCGCGAGTGCAACGTGCGTGAAGACGTATCTCACTCTGGACCAGCGTTTTCCTTTACTCTGGCGACTGCATTTATAACTGCGGCCACTCGCGGTCCAGAAAGAGCTTGATCCAGTGGCGACGGAAGAGGGGGATGGGGATACGGCGGCGGGCGACGGCGACAGACTGCACACGACCATATGGGCCACGTTTCAAAAAAAAATTCGATCTCGCCATTTCATATTTTTGCGCTCGAAAACGTACCTTGCTTCCCAGAGTTGCTCTATTTGTGCTGCCATGTGACCCATTCTAGTAGATTTCGAACATAGCCGTGGTTAATAGTGCATAATAGCAAATTGATTGTTTTTTTCCTTCATTGATAGCAACTCACCGGAACAGCTGGACGATTCAGAACTCCGTGGCCGATATATACTGCAAAGGCATCTACGCGCGACACACCTTCAAAACTTTTCCACGGCGTCGATTTTCGATCGGTATCCAAGCGCACGAAGGCACAGAACCTAACACTTCGGCGTGCCATGAAAGCTTTGATCACGCCTCGAAACCTGCAATCACCGAGTAGTGCCTTTCTCCTGTGGCGCTGGACTTGCGTAAAACTTTCCAGGAGTTCTCAAAGGCAACTACGACCGTTTACACATGATATAAAAAAATTCTTCGGCGAATGACGGCGAACGAGCAGAAAACGTGCCTTCAGAATGCTGCCGCCCAGCCTCTGCAATGCTCCAAAAAATCGACTTTGATGCAAGACGGCCGTCTTAGCGTAGTACCACTAGAAGCCAAGGCCTGTGCACGATGTCATCTTTAGTGGATCCCTGACCTACCCTAAGCGGCAAACGTGCTGAAGCTGGACGAGAGTTACGCGTCCATCCTGGCGTCACCGCATGCTAGCGTCGCGCTCTTTGTGAGACGCTGTAAGACACCCTGCAGCGGCGACGCTGACGCCAGCTATGCGGCGCTCTGTGAACCCATTAGGGATGACGTGTTTTTTTTTTGTTTTTTTTTTGGGGGGGGGGGGAAGCTGGTGGTTCTTTTTTTATCGGAGGTGATGGTTCACCATTCGCTTGCTATACGGTTGTGCTCGCAACCCAAGACGACGCGACGCCCTCCAGCGGAAAACACGCGAAGGAGAGTAGAGTGCAGCTACCGCCTACCCAAGTGTGGAGCGAAAACTGACGCGGCTCGGCAGCCGAAATGTGTTTCACCAGTCTATTGAAGTAAAGGGGATTAAATGTATACGCAATAGGAGTTGCGAATAAAGTTTCAGTTCCAAATCGGTACGATATAGTTATATGCTGTCACACCTCTTGTACTTATTGTCGAATATATTCTGTAAATAAATAAAACCATCCTAATGTTCCTGCTCTCGGTATACTTGCCGTACTAATACTGCTGCGCAGAGCTAGCCAAGTAGGCGGCGCACCCGTGGCCGAATGGTTATCGTGCTTGGCTCCACGCAAAGCGCCGCGCGCGGTTCGATGCCTGGGAGCGGACGCACCTTATATTATTTCAGTAAATGTCGCCTTGCGGTGTATTCGAGAACTCTGTGTCTTATTCGAGGTTCGAATGTTCTACGCACTGAACCTTCAGTAGTCCGTTGCGACTACAAGAATGTAGGGACGAAGAGAAGAAGGCGGGGGAGGAGGAAGCAGACGAAACGCTAAAGAGAGGAAGAGGTTTCCCCTCTCCTTTTCAGCGTTCCGTCTGCTTCCTCCTCCCCGGCCTTCCTTTCCCTCGCCCTATCTTCTTGAATTCAACGGACTATGGTCCGATTGTTCCAGAAGCCCACGCGTGTACATAAGGGGCTCCGCGTTGCGAGCCGGAGGCAGTCTCGCTCTTGCGCTCGTTCATGCTACTCCGCCGACTCTCGACGCCTGCGACGCTCCCTCTTTGTATCGAACCTCTTTGTTACCTGCGCGCGCACGAGCTGCCTACCTGGCTAGCAGCGCGCGCAATATACCATCTAGACAGCACTGAAACGTTGGTTATACTAAGAACATTTAGGCACCCTAGGTTATACTGTCTTCTGCCCTTTCAATGCCACGAGAATGCCGCCGTCGAACTTCTCTGCCTGCATTTAACATTTGCCACTGATATTAAACACTAAATATAAGAATGTTGTTTTCTTCCTGTTACAACAGCGGCGAAAAACCGAGAACAAACCTATGCAAAACAACTTTGAGGGTCGTCTGCAGCGAAATTTTCAAAATCCTGATATTTCGGCAACTCAATACAGCATTATGCAACCCAAAAAAAAGTATTTTGCAAAAACAAAGAAAAAAGAAAGTTTGTACTCATTGGTTTCACTGTGAAAGAAGAGAGTCGGTAGTTTCAAATTTATGTTTCTTTTCATTAATATAATCTTTCATATCTATATACTTGTTTTCAGCATGAGATCTTGATTATAAACCAAGTATGACGCGTAACATATAAAATCAAATAATGTTTATTCTAAAAGAGCATAATGTAGGCATATCTCATTATTAAGAGAAAAGAATAACTTGTGTTCAGGTCTTATAATGTAAGTCATCCATCTCCTTGTACAGGGTCCAGAACCAAGCCTTGACGCCGTTTCCAAGCTCGAATACTTGCACTGCGTTGTGTCAGAAACACTGCGCATGTATCCGCCAGCACCGAGGTAATTTTTTTTATGTAATCTTTAATAGTGTTTAACCGCCTAACGCATTATCGTTCTTTAGAAGACAAAGTAAGCTAGTAGGCGAGCTGGTTTCGGTTGCATATCTTTGAAACCGGATTTGAGACGCGTTTCAATCTCATCCTCTTCTCCCATCCGTCGTCTCCGGTTTCAAATGTGCATGTTATCAGTCTTGCTGTTTTTTTTTTTTTTGTCTTTAAAAGTTTATTTGCAGTATTTTTTTCTTGATGTACCTTTTTTCAGCAATGTTGACAAGTAAAGAAGTTACAAAAACTCGTAAGTTTGTACCCCGGATTGAGGATTCTGTGAATTCTCTGGTGGCCTCCAAGCGACAGAAACGGATTTTTTTTTCGCCCGTCCACACAGCGTTAATTAATAAATTTACAGATTATCAGCCGTTCGGGAAAAGGTATGTAATATAGGTTTGTGTGTTAGTACCTCAAGGATTGTTCAAATCTTGGCGAAATCAGAATGTCAATTTGAAACACAACCGAACGATATACCAAAAAGACATAGCCGTGGCTGTCACCATTGTAGAAGTCAAACGAATAATCCCAACCTAAGCTAAGCTAAGAGTGTAAACATAATAGACCACACTCTGCGTTTCTTAAACCGTCGGTGACTACTAGCGAATTGCGCTACCAAAGGGATCGCTGTAGGCGAAATCCGCGATTGGCCAACCGTTCACCGCGAGAAGTCTTTATACGATTTATGTTTTCTTCCGCCGACGGAAATCAGCGCAGTGTCAGGGTGTCAACTGTCACGACGTTGGCAAAATAAGATAACTTCTGAACTTCCATTTTTTTTTTTTACACATGTTATCGATATTGCATTTGATGATAAGTGTTCAAAGATTACAACTTGTGACATCATGGCCAGAAAACTTCTGGTCGTTTTAGACCTCGTAGACCAACGACAAGTGTTTTTTTTTCTTGTTTTTTTTTAAAGCTTGTTTTATATTTTGGTGGGGAAACTGCATCCGTGCTGCTTTTGTGTCTTCTGCAAACGGACCGCATGAAACTACAGTCTGTTGTAGAATTCTACAGTTAGGCATTCGAAAACACACGCTACCGCTTCCAACAAAAATTTAAAACAAAAATTCAATATGAGTTGGGCCACGGTGGAAGAACAGGGAATTCCTGTCGGAACAAGGCCAGCTAAGGCGGCAAAATGTTTGTTCACGCTTCGCGTGTCTCCTGGCAGGGGCACTGTCGGTCTACAAGGTGCTAGAGCTATAGAGACGCGCTCCGTGCAGCGCTTAGCAGCCCTGTAAGCGGGGATGTCGCGAACCTGCCGAGGTTTGAGGTCGACCTAGTTCGACTTTAAACTCCCAACGCGAAGTTCGACAAAGGTCGACTGAAGTTCGACTTTCGTGAGCATGCGCGAACGTTTCCACCTGGCGGAGGAAAAGTGCAGAATTTGTTGGATGTGCTGCTTGACTAGTTTACATTATACAACCAACGAAATCATTAAAAGTAGTATAGGCAAAAATATAAAAAGGAACAGACTTCCTCGCGTTTTTGATCTACCTACAAAAGTTTGGAACATGTTATGGTCCCGACGAGGGCTATCACTGAAAGTTTAGATCTTAAACTTGATACTGTTTGACAGGATGAGGCTTAACGAAGGTTGTGAGAGCCGTGAAACTGGAAAGAAGAAAGATTAACTGTTCCTTCTCATTGTGGCCGATAGTACATATTTTTGATTTTATATCGTTGGTATAAAAAAGTAAACATTTGGTAGTCATCTTATAAAATATAGAATAAATTACTTTCTATTTTTCCCCCAAATTCAACATTTTTTTGTGTACAGGCATGCAAGTGAACTTTTGCCACATCTATTTTATGCGAGGCTGTACCGTTAAGACGCCTCCTCCTTTTTCTACCATGCGCGTCAGGCGGTCTACATGTCAAAATTTCCCTCGAGTACGTTTGTGTATGTTTATTGCAGGGTGGACAGAACAACCACCAAAGACTACGTCCTGGAAGGTACAGGCATCCGGCTGTTCAAGGGCTGCGTCGTCGGAATCCCCGTCTACGCGATGCACCACGATCCCCAAAATTTCCCGGATCCCTTTAAGTTTGACCCGGAAAGGTAATAAGAGAAGCGAGGCAAGCGCTTTGGCAGCATTTATTTAGTAGCTGACGTTGCAGATAAAATTCAACTTGGTAAACTATTGATCGACGGAGTGCTAAAAAAATTGAACCTAAGAGACCGACGGCCGAGTTGAATTCATTACATTACATTCATTCAAGAAAAGAATGTCTTAATCTATAGTGACCGAGTAAGGCTGCACAGAGAGTAAACAGCTTTTTCTTCGAGCTGCGCAAAGTGCATGTCTATTTACTCGTCGCTCGTCCAATACATGCGAAGAGCGGCGTTCATATTAGACAGTTGTAGTGGACCGTATGCTAAAGCTTTGCGTACGCCGTACACAGAGAAATTGCGGGTCGGTAGTGCGCACGCGCAGAACGCAATTGAAGGGCTAGCGTATTGCGTACGCACGCTATACGCTGGGGATTTTGCGCTGCTGGCTAGCGGGCTTACGGGACGCTTTTGAGATTTCCCGGTGCCCGCGAGAGCACTGGTTTCGAGATGGCGATTACCTCGACTGCAGCAGCATGGGCGACCTGCTGTTCGCGAAGTTCAGTGTTACATGAAATTACGTAGTGTTCATCTCGGCATTTCTTACCGGGACCTACTGCAGTCAAGTCAGATCGCCGTGCAACTGAAGGAGTGTATAGTGCAAATGTTCACCGTTCGCAGTGTGCGTGTACATTACGATCTGCTCAACGCCCCTTGGCGCAGTTCATCGCCGACAAACAAACGACACTCCAATAAATCGCCGTCATCGTGCACGTCAGGTAGGACATAGATTTCTTACCGCGACAGCATTGAAACAGAGTGCTGTTTCCACAATACGAGTGACGGAGGCTCCGTGGGCGAATTTGGCTGCGTACTCGTCTCGTAGCCTCCGTACCCTCGAGAAAGGCGCGCCTCACCAGGCTTAATTTGAAATACAAATGTTGGAAACTTTTCATATTCAATTTTTCTTTTGAGAAGCATGGTGGCTCTATGAGCACGTGGAATTTTGAATTTTATGGCTCTGGTAAATTAAATCGAGATCATGCGAGATGTCCACTCGGCAACGTTTACGGAACCCGCAACTAAGTCCGGTCCGAGTTGGTAGTTTTTAGCGCACGCTATACTATTGCGCATTGCGTACGTAAGAGCCAGAAACGCTATACTAAAACTGTGTATTGTTACGCCATACGCACGATGCGTACAACGGTAGCGTGGTTGGTTAGGTTAGTAAGGTTAGGTCACCTGCTCGCGTCAGATCACGATGACAGGCCGTTGTGTCATGGCACATCACGTTGTGTGACGCAGCGACACGTTACGTCACAATCTCGCGTGACGTCGTTCACGCCACAATGTGACGTAACGTGACGTGGTCATGTGGTTAGGTCCATGACTATGTGAACGCCCAAGCACGGTGAAGAGATAAAAAGAAGTAAAAATAAGGTGAACGATTTTTCGGGGTTAAGCGTTTATATGAACTTTACGGCAATCAGCTCCGACTACCATTTTCTCGCCAAAACCCTTTTTTTTTTTGGACAGAAGGTTTAGTGTAGCAAGGCAAAAAGCAGATTTGTCCAGCCTGATGAGGCCCTGCGACCAGTTTACACTGGTCAACGGGCACTCAAAACAATTGTACGAGATCATATAAAAAAATTAAGCAAATGGAGCAACAAGCAATAAAAACAAAAGTAAGGTCACGTTAAAAAATTTATTCCATGGAGCATGATAGAGCGTATTTTTAATGATGTTTTTAAAGTTTTGCGTCGAGCCACAGTCCTCCATATTTTCTAAAGCGGGTGGATGTTTGTTTAGTGTTCCACAGTTTGTCTATTTTGTTTGTCTTTGACCAAGGTGTTATATAAAAGCAATGACGAAGATTGCATTACGTGCTACTATACTATGTCTAATCCTACGATGGACTAAAGGCCAAAGCCACGGGCTGCCAGGTCCAATCACGCTCCACGCTAAACTCTCCCATGCTTAACATTGATTAAGGATGGACGAATAATGCTTCGAATCAAAGAGCGCTGCACCATTTTTATAGCTTCGATACTGCAAAGAGCCTGTATTGTCGTGGCTTTCTTTGCAATGTAAAATGTATGAGTCACTCAGTGCTATTCGAATCGAACCACTGCTCTCCCCCCCCCCCTCCCTCCATCAGTGATTCGAGACGCGGGCACCGATACGTGCGTCGAAGCAAAATACCACTCAATTTCTAAGTGGCTCGTGAATGGATCTGGCGGTCCGTAGCTTTTGCCTTTAGTCCATCGTAGGATGAGACGAAGTATAAGAAGGAATGGGTCGAAGAACGTGGGCAGGTCACGTTTTATCTTGTCGTAGATGTATTAATCGAAAGCTTCAGTTGGAATAGTTGCGTAGTGCTAAGAAAATTGCGTGTTAAAAAGGAACAGCGCTAAGTGTTTTATACGCTGAAGGTTCTGAATACAGCGTACTGTCCTTTAAAAAAATTATGTTAGTGTTTGTCGAACCCCAAAGAAGTGGGCAGTAATGTAGATGCGAATACACTAGATAATAGTATACCTGACTCTGTAACCAGCTGGAACCAGCAATCTTATTTTGTCTTGATTTGCTCTCGTTCATTTTATGTATAGGGGAGGGTCAGCGGGGGCGGGGAGGCGGGGGGTCGAGCTTAAGTTTTCTTCAAAAATAACTCCTAAAAGTTTGCAAACGTGGACACTCTCAGTCACACTGTTTCTGAATTGAAGTGCAAAATTTCAGTTATCTGGTTTTACTTCGCGGTTTAAAATTACGTATTTTATTTTTGTAACATTTAACTGAAGCTGATTTGAATCGAGCCAGAAAGATAACTCATCGAGCCAACTATTAGTAGTAATATAAAAATCTTGTAAATTTGGGCTAAAAAAAGAAGCTTCTATCTTTAGCATTTAAATTTATATCAGGGGTTTGAGGAATATGTGTACAATGTCATTAATACACAGGATATAAAACAATGAGCCTAATATAAACTCCTGTGGAACCCCATACGAATTGTTTTTGTTACTCAGACCGATGATTATTAAGACAAGTATATTGCAATCGACGTAATAAGAAGCTGCGAACCAAATATAATGCGACACTTCGAATTCTGTAAAATAGTAATTGATCAAATGCAACGTTGTCACGGATGGAAAAGGCTCGACGAGCGTAAACTGAAAATAAAGGTTTAATCGGCAAACTTAAGCTAGAAACAAAAGAAAAAACGGGGGGCGTCGAGAAGACATCAGCAGCGAACGTCGCAGCGTCGGCGTGACAGCCGGCAGAAGCGAGACTGCCAGAGATTGAATGAGTCGGCAAGGCCACGTTCGGCTCCTTATCTACCACCCTCGGTATCTCATAATATTCGACCTAGAATGTTCTAGAGTGAAAAAGGGCGAGACTAACTCGGCACGGTCATGTTGACCTCCTTATCTTTTACACTCGAGGTAAGAGTAAGCTGGAATATTCTCGAAGTACGGAGAAGCTTTCCTTCTCGATCATGCAATCAACGGTATTGTAATTCATCAAATCAAAGCCCTTTCTAAAAAAACAATTACAATGCCAATTTCTTTTTTGTTGTTAGAGCGGTGCTATTTTAGTTGACTTTCCTTCCAGGACACCGTACTCTTCCTTCTCAAAAACGTCTCCCTCATAAAACAAGTCACTGAGGCGTGTTTATATATATATATATATATATATATATATATATATATATATATATATATATATATATATATATATATATATATATATATATATATATATATATATAGGACGTTCAATACCTTCTAAGCATAGGAGAAGGAATAAGGTGCACTCAAGCACTTTGAGAATATATCTATTTAAATGTTTATGTTGTGCAACCAGCCTTGCAATGTTTATGCCATCATGGAAAATACCTCTTGCAAATGCATTATTGCATATATGCTGCAGAGGGGAACACGAAAGGTGTGAACAGCTATGATTTGTTTGGCCAATGTCATCTTCGCCGGTTTCAGTATTTGAAGCAAATTATTTAAGGATTGAATATATTTTTTTGCTTATTGCCTTGCCTGGGTAAAAAAAATGTAATTCACAATAGAAAAGAAAATATATTTGTCTAAGTATTCCTTCGGATCATGCGGTTGGAGCACCAAAAATTGGTATTAAACTTACTCGCTAAAGAGGCTTCATTATACTCAACACCATCACAAAGTGCACCTGGGATTTTATTTTTGTTTTTTTCAAGAAGACTCTATATAGTGCGCTCCAGATTGTTTGGGTTCATTAGATATTGCTACAAATGTGTTCTTTTGATGATCTACACGTGCCCTCTTAAGATACTCATTTAATTTATTTTTTGTTTGTATTTAGTATGGTTTTGTCCTTAACCCGGATGAATTTGTCATAGGTTGTTTCCTTCGGTAATTTTTTATACAGCTCACGAGTAACCCATGGTTTTCTAGCCTTTCTGTGCATCCTTGCAGGCCAAAGAGGGAATGCATTATCGTAGCTATGTCTTATTTTACGCATAATACGTAATGGCACAAATTTGGTTTGTCGAGTTTTGCTAGCCTCTGGTAGAAACCTGTGAAGCCTTTTCATTTCGTTTTGAGACAGTTCAGCAAGCTGTAGTTTACCGGCGACAATATTTATTTTGCTGGGTAGGATTTCGTTTTCACTTTGTGGCAGTTTATGAATATCTATGTTTTGGCGCCTACTGTGTTGCACCATAGTGTTGACTTACCTCAATTTTGAATGTTCTGGCTAGAGTTGTCAGCCTCGATCTTTTCCACTTTTTGTTTGAGGATAACAACCTGATAAGAGGAGTTTCGGTTCACCTCTTCAGCACCTCGTCATACTGCTGTGACATATGTTGAACAGGTTCTTCCATTTTGCCAACCGTTTCCTTTACCTACATCAAAGCATAGGTATTTCGCAAGTTTTTTTTTCCAATTAATTTCCGTCAATATTCATTGAAAGGTAGCCTCTTGGCCGGGATTGTGCTTTCCAGTCCCCACGCCCCCGCGAACGCTTGAAGTTTCGCACGTTTGACATTTACAAGTAGTCTTTTCCGCGCCAATTTCGCTTTGTAGGTTGTTTTGGAAACGCCCGAACATGAACCTAAATAATAACCATAGTTACACACCGAGAATGTTAGAAACAAGCCATTATCAGGGAGTGACTTATTACAATACAAGAGCAAATATGATTCAGTCATTACAAAAGCAGAAAACAGACCAATAGCGACAGCAACAACGGCTATTGCAAAGCAATATTAGAAAGCGGAAATAGCCAGCAATATGAACTGTACCAACTTGGAAATTTCGAAGGCAGAAGTTAGTACCAGGACGCTGTTTCCCCTGCCCCCGCCGCTGAGCAAGTGCTTAAATGGAACGGCACGCGGTGCACGTCTCGTTTTGGTTCTCCCTTCGCAGGTTCAGCAATGAAAACATGGGATCCATTCGGCCGTACACGTACCTGCCTTTCGGCGCCGGTCCGAGGAACTGCGTGGGGATGAGGTTCGCCATCCAGATGGTCAAGCTGTGCCTCGCGCACGCCGTGCACAACGTCCGGTTTGTGCCCACGGCCAAGACCCAGGTGTGTGTTGCTATGGCTTCTGGTCAAAGTGCCCATCAAGACGAAATGTCCATCGAGTCAAAATGCCCAATTGGTCACGTGAGACGCGTGTCAAAATGTCCATCGAAACGAAATGTCTAATCGGGTTGGAAATATCCATCGAGACGATATGCCCAATAGGGTAAAAATGTCCACCGAGTCAAAAAGTCCATCGGGTCAAAATTACGACCGAGTAAAAATGTCAATCGGGTCCTTTTGTTTTTGTTTAGAAGTTTTGGAAACCCGACAAACTATGCACTCTAAAAAAGGCCGTGCGTGTTCTTTCCCACACAACACTCGGAGAGCCAATCGCCGCAACTTACGGAGGCAGCTCAGCGAGTGACAATGCAGAAACATATGTTTAGACCAAGAAACGCAGTCCGAGTTGTGAGATTAAGTGATCCAAAACGTCACGCTTGCAATGCTTAAAAAAATTGGTTGTGGGGATATCTATACAGCGTGTAGTTGGTCAGCCATTTAAAGTTGCGACGAGTCACTCGCTGTAGATGAGCAATTTAGCCAGTGCAGTACAACCGCTAGCCTGGGGTCTTTAACGTGCACCACGCAGTAGTGATACACGACCGCACGCCGGTACGATGCTCATCCAGATCGAAACGGGCAGAGGTGGACCTCGAAAATGTCACAACTCAGACTGCGTTTTTTGGCCTTAACATATGTTTCGGCATTGTCATTCGCTGAGCTGCCTCCGTAAGTTGCGGTGATTGGCTCTCCGAGTGTTGTGCAAAAAAGTAAAAGCACGAGTTTTCTTTTTTTTTTTTAGAGTGCAATTTTAAGCAGGGTTCAACTCGAAACCCAGGAAACAAAAGTGACTGAAAGCTGCGAAACCACAATGTGTGCTAAAAATAAGGTGGTCTTTGGAACTTTATGTTTCCGCAAACATGTTCTATGCCAGCCTTTTCTCGGTGTTTGACCAGTTGACCTAGTGACAAAGTGCCCTATGACGAATTCCCTATGTGACCAATAGCCCTGCTACGAGTTTACGTTTGTGAATTGTCTTTCAACGAACGCCCCGCCTCCTCCGGTACGCCAAGTACGTACGAGGCATGACGTGGCTTGAGGCAACATTGTGTCTTTGTTCTGGAGCTCTATTTTTAAAGTGTGTTACAAACGTCATAATGTTCAGCTCGTGCACTTTCACAAGAAGCTAGCAGATTAATGTTCCAAATGTCAAAATTAGCACAGTGGCGATAAAATTGTTGCCCGTCATTTGGAGCCAGAAAAGTATTTTCGAGTTGGTTCTTCTTTATTAGTATTCACTTATTCTTGACATTATCTCATCTAAATGACAAAACTTTTACAGTAATTCTGTAGCATTTTTAGTTCTATCAAACCATGGGTATACCACCAATATAAGGCTAGTTTCCCGCTGTTTTTCTGAGCGCTAACATAATTAATATTTGCTAGAACGTAAGTTAATGTTGAACACACTGACAAAAGAGACCGTGGTTACTGCAAATTATAGTTTTTTTTCGCGAGTTTGAAATTTAGTGAATTTCTCCAGCTAATTTTCGAAATTTGGAGTGGTATATACTTCATATTATTTAGCGTGCGAGTGAATGATTCGCGGGACTAGTTATTCGTGATCGTTTTCAAAGTGCTATATTCGTGAAACTAAAGTCAGCTAACGCGCCCTATTTTGTCATTGACATTTTTTTTTAACTCGCTCACATCTTTTAGAACTTTTAACACTTTTCCTCTGAACGTTCGGCATCTTGTTCTAACCACTGTGCACGTTCTGGCGGACGTGTTCGTTTTATTTCTTGAATAGAAAATGCTCTTCTCTCCTAGACATCCGCTACATCGAAATATGGTTTGTTCCAAAATTAAAACATTCCTCAGGTATGCGCAAGCGGTCAGATTATGACCGTTTGCTCAAGAACACGCGTGTATATAGTCTACATATGTACACAAGTCGGTATCAGCACCCGTGTTAAAAATGAGTCAACGAGGAAAACCGTCCATCTAACTAGTTAAAACGTACATCGGGACGAAATGTCCATCAAGGCAAAATGACCATCCATGTAAAGAAATCTATCGAGGCGAAATGTCCATAGAGTCCAAATGTCAAATAGTGGACATTTTGACTCAATAAACGTTCGGTCTCAATGATTTTTTTTTTACCTAGAATTTGTTGCTATTCCGGACCATGAACGTGTCTTTGACTGGTGTGGTAGTGTCGTAACCCGCCCTTACATTAAGCATGGTCCCGAAGTGGCAACAAATGACGTCACAGAAACCGGCGTGTCATGCTTTCGGATGTCGCGATCCTGGCGGTTGGAGGTAGAGAATTCCTGGAAAGAAAGTACGAATGGACACGAGTGTCGCTGTCATCGCGGAGTCACAACACCTGACTGCTGGAGCTCCCGTGGTCTGTCAAGCTGGAGTGCGACCTGCAGCAGAACAGGCGTCTGCAAAGTACAAGAAATTTGCCAAACTCTGTTTAAAAGGCGTTCTTTTTTTTATGTAGCGTACGTGTAACGAGCGTTACATCAATTCCTTTGGTTGTTGTATTCTGCTTGTGTTCCACTAAGAGATATGCAGTTAGCGAGCTTTAGAATTTAACATCTGGTCTTTCTAAATACACTAATCGAGATATCGACATAAGATCGTAAGGTTTATGTTTCAAAAAACGTTCTGCGGTTTTTGAAGAAGGCGGTGTCAGGCGTTCTTGGACACCGGCAGGGCGAAAGTTCAAACGGACCGTCTCACGACACCGCCGTGGGGTGGGGAGGCGATAATTCTCCCCATGGTCTGGGTACCCCCGAACTTCTGTCGGCGAGGACCCTGGCGGAGCGTGATTTGTCGCTTTTTCAAGTGCCGCGCCTGCCATCGGCAAAGACAACAGACGCGGCCGACTCTTCTCCAGGCGGGACACCCGAGACCGGAAGCCATGGACAACTACGCCGAAGCTAGAACCCCCTTTTGCCGACGTGGGTTTGTGTTGTGTGTGCGTGTTTGACTCCGGCAGGTCGAGCGTTCTGGGACGAGGAATGCGACCTCTGCGGCAACACGACGCCTGGGGATGCTGCGGCGCCTCGGGCTGGTGCGCCCTCGGTGACGTGTGCAACGTGCAGCTGCGAACTGGACGACCAGGAGAGGGTGTGGTGGACCGAACTGCAGCGTGAGGAACGAATGGAGGGGGACAGCACCGAGGGAAAGGAGGACAGCGATAATTCCGAAGGGTTGTTTTTGAACCGGGGAGACGAGGAGAAACGGACTTGGGAGCCGGACTCGTTTTGCTTGTACTCATGATATCCAAGACTTCTGATTAAACCAACCTACTAAACAGCACGTCGTCATGTCGCTAACAGAGATTCGGGTCGGGAGCTACCATCAGGCCATCTGTGATCGGAGCACCCGGCGGGAGGAACCTATCTGGCGCAGTCGACAGCAATCTACTGTTGGGCGCTGAGGACGTGGCCAACCTGGTGGAAGGGTGGACAAGGACCTGGAACTGTGAAGTCTCAAGCAACAGGACGAGCGGAACCACAACTCCAAGCTGTGAACACAAGGACGTGCAGGTTGGTGTCTCTTGATTGCGGACTCGGAGCGCACCATGACCGAACGGTATGAGTTGCGTAGCGGCGGGGGCAGTCGGGGAGAACAAACTGACAACACAGTGGAGGTGGGCTTGGTTGCGGTCAATGAGACGAGCGACAGTAGGATGTCATCAATGTCGGGCCCTGACCAGTTGGCGATGTTGCAGACGCAACTAAAAATAGCAGAAGTCGAATTGGAAAGAGAGAGATTGAGAAGTCAAAGTGGTGCGAGATCTACCATGCGGGTTGACGGTGATCTGGCAGGCGGGGACGAGGATCGGAGGCTAAGATACACCGCCATGTTAAAAGGCGTGTTAATCCCTATGCCGTCTCAAGAGCCGCTTGTGCCTGGGTGGTTTGAAGATGTGGAGGCCACTCTGGATTCGTATGAAGTTCCCCATGAGTGGAGGGCGGGACTGGTTTTACCACGCTTGAGTGAAAAGGCACGGGGTCTGTTAACTCGGCTATCTGCAGAACAACGTAAGAGTTACGCGGAACTAAAGGGAGCCGTTCTGAAAGGGCTTAGACTCTCGGCGGCAGAGTACCGCCGTCTCTTCGCACAATCAAAGAGAAGGAGCGATGAGACATGGGCGCAATTTACCACGCGATTGGAGAACTACCTGATTTATTACATGCAAAGTTGTAAAGTAACAACAATCGAAAAGTTCAGAGAACTGGTGGTCGCGGACAGGCTACGAGAAAGCTTGGGTCACGACGCCCGTACGTTCATCATCCAGAACGAGAAGGCTGGGGAGGCGCTAACCCCTCATGAGATGGCGGATCTCGCAGAGAGTTTTGAGGAGAGCATTCGAGAAAAATCAAGTAGAGGGACAGGAACACCAGCTAGGCCGTACGGAAGTTCGGGGGAGACACTGAAACAGCGGGGTGCAGAGGCAAATCAAAGGGTTCCCGATAACGTGAAAAGGTGCTTTCTGTGCCGGTCTCCGACCCACATGGCTCGAAACTGTCCGAGTGCGGGTGTTAGGCAGGCAAATCAGGTGCAGGTGGAAGGGGTAGACGATGTCCTGGTTGCTCGCGTTGAAGGCGTGGAACTGGATATCGAGGGCTCTATGCGGCCGGCCATCGCGGTTAAGACACAGGAGCTTCAGAAACCACAGGTCGTAATCCTGGCGAGTGGTCACAGTATGTTTACAGGGAACGTTGATTCTGGAGCGGAAATCAGTGTAGTCAGAAGATCTCTCGTGCCCGATTACCAGCCGTCAGGCTCTAAGATCAGGATGACGGGCGCCTTTGGACAACAGGTCACTGCTGACCTGGCCTATGTACCACTGAGACTGCGAGACGAGCCGCAGTACGTTACGTATGGTCCAGACGAGGTTGGAATCCTTTGCGCAGTAACAGATAAGTTGGCTAGAGGGATTGACGTTCTGCTGACACCTGACGCGTACGAGCAGTTATTGGAGCGGACGGCCCAGATGCCTGAACTTGATACCAATGTAGAGGTGGTTAAACTTCAGGAACGCGAGGATGGGCAAGCTCGTTTTAAGATGGATGAGGTGATAAGAGAGGCGACTGCAAGCGCAGTACAGTGTGGGCGGACGGGAGATGCTCCTGATGTTGGCGAACGTGCGCGCTTCCGAGACAGCCAGATGAGGGACCCAACATTGAAGGAAGGATGGGAACAGGCGCGGGCAAACACCCATGGAATGATTGTGGTGGATGGTCTCCTGTATCACCGAGAACCTGTTAGGGGAAGGTCCTGCACCCAACTTATGCTACCAGAATCACGTCGCGCCGACGTGGTGCGCCTGGCACACGATGCGGCTTGGGCTGGGCACCTAGGCGAAAGAAAAACATTGCAGCGAATCAAGAGCGCATTCTTTTGGCCGGGGGTGGCGGCTGAGGTGAAGCGGTACTGTCAGGGTTGTCATGGATGCCAGGTGAGGTCTCCAGCTAAGATGCTCGATCGAGTCCCAATCACCCCGATCACAAGGCCAAGGGTGCCGTTTCAGGTAGTGAACATGGACTGTATAGGTCCAATTGATCCCCCTTCAGCTAGAGGGCATCGATATGCCCTTTGTGTGGTCGATCAGTGCACGAGATGGCCGGAGGTCGTATGCCTACGGACACTAACCGCAAAAGCCGCTTGTGATGCACTTTTGGAGATCTTTGCTCGGGTAGGGGTGCCGGAAATGATTTGTTCGGACAACGGGTCAAATTTCACAGCGCAGCTTACACAGGAGTTCCTGGCAAAAATGGGAGCCACCCCTCGATTTTCCACGCCGGATCATCCCCAAAGTAATGGTCTAGTGGAACGCTGGAACGGAACGTTCAAGAGTATGCTTTACCATGTCATACAAACGGAGGGACGAAACTGGGATCGGCATGTACCCTTCTTGCTCTGGGCATACCGAGAAGTTCCAAATGCGACCACGGGGGAGAGTCCCTTCGAGCTTATGTATGGAAGGGTGCCGGTAGGCCCACTCAGTATTCTTCAGAAGACATGGTCAGGAGATTGGGTGGTGCCGGATGGACTGGCCACATCTGCAGAGAGATACTTGCATGACTTGAGAGAGAAGCTGGCAGTAGCGAACCAGAGAGCAGAAAGGGCCACCGACACCAACCAAGAGCGATATGCGAATCGTTATAACCTCAGGGCAAGGGAAAAACAGTTCGATGAAGGTGAGAAGGTGCTCCTGCAGGAGCCCAGTGGGGTAGGAAAGTTGGCTCCGAAATGGACAGGTCCGGTAACGATAGTTAGACGTGAGCGTCCTTACAGCTACCTAGTGGAAACTAGCAACGGAGGCCAGCGGCGTGTTCATGCCGATAAGCTGCGACCATATCGCGTACAGGTGAATGCAGTCGGTGTGATCTTTGAGCAGGATGAGGAGTTCGGAGATATTCAAACAATCCCCGTGTTGCGGCGGGAACACGAGAAGATGCCGACAGTAAACCTGGATCACCTGACGCCCCCTCAGAAACAGGAGATTTCGTCGCTAATAGATCAAAGACGCGAGGTGTTCTCGGACACACCGGGATTGTGCAGTGTGGGCGCACACAAAATAAAGTTAAAGGAAGGATGCGAGGTTAAGCGTACGTACGCTTATCGGATCCCGATGACGTTTCGTGCCGAGGTGGAACGGCAAGTTCTAGAGCTCGAACGATGGGGCTTGATCTATCCCACAGAAAGTGAGCATGCGCACCCGGTTGTATGCGTGGCAAAGAAGGATGGGGGGATGCGTCTGTGTGTGGATTACCGGCGGTTAAACGCCATCACTGAGCCCGACGCCTTCCCCATGGGAAGGGCCAGCGAATTACTTTATCAGGTGGCGGCCGCCAACTACATTACGGTGATCGACATGTTGCGTGGATATTGGCAGATACCTCTTGACGAAGGGGCCCAGAACTGCACGGCCTTTGTCACACATCAGGGGCAGTATTCATGGAGGGTCATGCCGTATGGGCTTCGGAACTCGGCGGCGACGTTCCAGCGAGTCATGAATCAAATTCTCGCGCCACATCAGGCGTACTCATGCGCATACATCGACGATGTGGCGGTGTTTTCGTGTACTTGGGGGAACACGTTGCTCACGTGGCGCACGTTTTGCGGGCAATCGCGGAGGCAGGGTTGACCGTGAATGCGTCTAAATGCAAGTTCGCACAGCGCGAGGTCCACTATCTTGGACATGTTATCGGGTCCGGGAGGCACGCGCCGGACCCGGAGCGAGTCGCAGCACTGAGAGAGATTCCGAGACCGGAGGGCAAGAGGGATCTTCGTAGCTTTCTGGGCCTAGTTAACTATTACCGAGACTATGTCCCTGGGTACTCATCCGTGATCCTTCCGCTGACCGAGTTGACTAGCCGACGCACACCGCAACGGTTGCCTTGGAGCCAAGAGGCAGAAAGCGCCTTTCGGGAAATCAAGAGGTGCTTATTGCAGGCACCCTCGCTGTACGCGCCAGACCCGAGTAGGGAGTACTTGCTCGCCACGGATGCGTCGGAGGTGGCGGTCGGAGCATGCCTCTCACAGTTGGGCGCGGATGGCCGAGAGCACCCGATCGCTTTCCTGAGCAAAAAGTTAAGTCCCGCACAGACTCGATGGGCGACAATTGAGAGAGAGGCCTACGCGATCATTTGGGCACTGCAGCGCTTAGAGACGTGGTTATTTGGGGCGGACATTCGGGTCGTGACTGATCATAACCCACTGAAATTCCTGACCTCGACCTCGCCACAGAGTGCCCGTCTGACTCGGTGGGCACTGGCACTGCAGAAATTTAGTGTAACAGTGGTACACAGGAAAGGAAGTTTGCACTCTAACGCCGACGCGTTGTCTCGATTGATTGCACCAACCTCCCCTTCGGTTAATTGGGAAGGGTAGCTTGTTGGCGGTTGGGGCAATGGTATACGTCATGGTGCGTCTGGGTTCGCGGTGGGATGACGCCGACTGCAGAGGTGTGGTGTGTGGTGCGCGAATACGTCGTTTCAACTGATCTACTGTAATATGTGGTGCATCACGAAACGTATATGCAACACAGTGGGAATGGAGGTGTCAGGCGTTCTTGGACACCGGCAGGGCGAAAGTTCAAACGGACCGTCTCACGACACCGCCGTGGGGTGGGGGAGGCGATAATTCTCCCCATGGTCTGGGTACCCCCGAACTTCTGTCGGCGAGGACCCTCGCGGAGCGTGATTTGTCGCTTTTTCAAGTGCCGCGCCTGCCATCGGCAAAGACAACAGACGCGGCCGACTCTTCTCCAGGCGGGACACCCGAGACCGGAAGCCATGGACAACTACGCCGAAGCTAGAACCCCCTTTTGCCGACGTGGGTTTGTGTTGTGTGTGCGTGTTTGACTCCGGCAGGTCGAGCGTTCTGGGACGAGGAATGCGACCTCTGCGGCAACACGACGCCTGGGGATGCTGCGGCGCCTCGGGCTGGTGCGCCCTCGGTGACGTGTGCAACGTGCAGCTGCGAACTGGACGACCAGGAGAGGGTGTGGTGGACGGAACTGCAGCGTGAGGAACGAATGGAGGGGGACAGCACCGAGGGAAAGGAGGACAGCGATAATTCCGAAGGGTTGTTTTTGAACCGGGGAGACGAGGAGAAACGGACTTGGGAGCCGGACTCGTTTTGCTTGTACTCATGTTATCCAAGACTTCTGATTAAACCAACCTACTAAACAACACGTCGTCATGTCGCTAACAGAGATTAGGGTCGGGAGCTACCATCAGGCCATCTG
>JAZHYW010034338.1:0-40030 GCA_037355805.1 Ixodes ricinus | reverse complement strand
AACAGGGGTTAAACTGTCAAATAATAAAGTGAGTACGTAAAATAACGTGGATGGTTGTACTTTGTTGTATTCTCTTGCAGTTGTTTTCAGTCTTAGAAATTAGAACCCTTTTCAAAACGTTCCTGAAGCGCAGTTTATAGTTACACGGCCAACGCAATCGAGACGTCTCATAGATATTGGTATTTAAGTCAACATTTGTAGTTATTAGTGCCTCAAAATACCGCAGTAGTTGTTGGAGACGTGTTAAAAATTAAGGGTTTGTGCCGAGCCAAAATTACCAGACATTAACGTACGTCAGGAATAGTCAGAATTATCTACGCATACACGCTTGAAGCCGACTGCTGATTCTCAAACGCTTAAGCTGAGGCTTAAAACCAGACAAACTTGACGGCCAAAGAATCTCGTAAATTATATGCGCTGCCTTCACCCCTGATTACTGGTCAATAAATAGAAGCACACTATCACATTCGACATCAGAGGCCCTTTTAAACATATGGACCCCACTGCGTAGTGCTGCATGTTCGAAGACAAACGAACTTTTTCTGATAGGGTGCAGTTAGACGTGAGTATTCAGGCGGAGCAGCAAAGTTGGAAATACGGAAAGTAGGACTGAGCACGTAGTTGGTCTGTAGACGTGTTGTTGGATTTTAGCCCTCACTGTCGAGAACAGCGAGCGCGGAAAGCGACGAGTGCTTTCGAGTGTACGAGGCACCGAAGTGTGAGTAAAAGAGCATCGCCTACATTGTTCGCGCAACGGAAAAAGTATTCCTCTCGCGCCTCCAGCTCTGCCCTGGAAAGGCGGCACTGCGCTGTGCATGCCGTCAGACGAAAGTACAACAAAAGAGACGCAGTTTGTTTGCCTAAGCTCCCTTCTGTAGCGCCCCACTTTCCCCGTAATACGTAATGCTTCAAGGGGTGAGCTCTTTGCACGGTGCACTCTTTGATTTTATTTTTTTTTTGGAGGGGGGGGGGTTGGTGAGGTACCGTTGTTGAAGATTGGCGTCTCTTTTCCTGGGAGAGACATTGCTGGTGTCGTTCTTACAGCGGAGCTATGCCTCGACACAAGTATCACGCGCAAAAATGTTTTAGTTCAGGACCAAATGAAGCCTTTTAGGCAAGCGCGCTGCACAATGTCGCAGGCAGTGACGTTTGGAGTTACCGTATATCAAGCAATTTAATGTTGTAAACAGACTAGGAACAGTTCTGAAACCCATCAAATTGTGAGTTTTTAAATCTCATACTTTAATACGCGGTCGCCCAGCTTAGAGCTAATGTCAGCATTGCGACCAATCAAATAACTTTTTCGGTTATAGTTTTCGGCTCAGGAAAGCGAGGCCTGGTCGTCTTATGTATTTATCAGAGAGGAAGGTCTGTATGCCGCAAAATATAAATCATTTATCAGCAGCGTTACGCTTTAACGTGCCGAAAGGCTGCCGCATCTAAAGTTCTGACGGACACCAACATACTTTATGGCTGAATTCAATTATTATTATCATCTTAAAGGGGCACTGACACATCAAAATCATATTTTTTTTTATTATCCGAAACGATTGAAAACGGTGCCGGGACATTACCCTCAAAATTCGAAACTTGGGAATTCAGTATTTGTGAATTAAAAAAAACAATTTCCAAATGCTGAATTTGAAGTTCCCGCGCGGTCCCCGGCAGTGCAGTCAGTCAAATTTTGCGGTCTCCTGCGACTCGACTTTCTCTCGGACCTCCGCTGACCCGATGCGAGGAGGAGGCGAGCTGGCGGGATAGAAGGGAGCCGGCGCGGGAAAAAACCGGTTTCTTCGCCGACACGCCGATCTGCTCGAGCGCCGCCAAAGAGAGGACACAAATCTAGGAAGGGACATCTCACCGAACTCTGATTTTTGGTATTTCAAAAAGAAGGGCCGTAGTGCGTTCGCAATTGCGTTAAAAAACATGTTTTACGATTGCCATTATTAAATGTTATAGAAATGTCGCCTACAAAGCTTCTAAATTTCCTGATTTTTGACGTCATCGATCATAAGAAGCAAGGAGGTAGCGGCGGGAGATTTAAACGCCAAAAATAAAAAGGCGCGCGCGCGCGCGGGAAAATTTTTTTTCGCGATGCGGTTTTTTTTGCGTGTTTATGACTACAACTTGCGTCGTTTTAGACAATAAAAAAAAATACGACCTTTGGGGTGTCAGTGCCCCTTTAAGCTGGCTGTCATAGTGTTATGCGAACATTTATTTAATATGTGATGTATCTTTCAGTTTTAGTCGGCCTCTATTGCGTTTCTCAATAGGTTTTGCTGACGCGCTGGACATGTTACTGGACATAAACTCTCAGCCGGTTTCAATAACCGGAAGACTGGGGGATGAAAATATTTAAAACACATAAACCTGGCTCAAACCCTTGCTTCAAATTTCTTTCAAAGTGCCTAGTAGCAAAGAGCTACGAGAGCGGCTACCAATCTGACTTCCGACTAGGTTAAGGCACGCAGTTGCAGGATGCGGGTAGCCAGAATATATTTGGTCGTTTGGGGATTGCATACTACTGTACTGGGATCAGAAGAAACACCAGAGTAGCAAGATTGACAGCGTCTCTATTACTAAAAGTCGAATTCTTTAAGGAATCGATAAAGAAACAGAAGCATTGACGTGTCTTTCAAGCGCTTCAGGAAGGCGTTCGCTTTATGCATGAAGCATACTTCAGCTAGCTGTGCGCCTTTGCTGAAAGACACTGACGAAGTTGCTTCTGTTCCTTTATCGATTCCTTAAAGTAATCGACTTTTAGTAACCTAGAGACGCTGTCAATCTTGCTACTCTGGTGTTTCTTCCTGATCCCGTACAGTAGTATAATCCCCAAAGACCAAATATATTCTTGCTACCCGCATCCTGCACGTGTGCCTAACCTAGTCGGAAGTCCAGATTGGTAGCCGCTCTCGTAGCTCTTGGCTGCTGCACTTTGAAAGAAATTTGAAGCATTAGCTGGTTTTGCGTAGCCAGGCCACATTTATGTGTTTTAAATATTTTCATCCACGCAGTTTCCGGTTATTAAAACCGGCTTGAGTTTATGTCCAAGTAACATGTCCAGCGCGTCAACAAAACCTATTGAGAAACGCAATAAAGGCCGACTAAAACTGAAAGATACATCACATATTAAATAAATGTTCTGCATAACACTATGACTGCTAGCTTAAAGGGGCACTGACACCCCAAAGGTCGTATTTTTTTTATTGTCTAAAACGACGCAAGTTGTAGTCATAAACACGCAAAAAAAACCGCATCGCGAAAAAAATTTTCCCGCGCGCGCGCGCGCCTTTTTATTTTTGGCGTTTAAATCTCCCGCCGCTACCTCCTTGCTTCTTATGATCGATGACGTCAAAAATCAGGAAATTTAGAAGCTTTGTAGGCGACATTTCTATAACATTTAATAATGGCAATCGTAAAACATGTTTTTTAACGCAATTGCGAACGCACTACGGCCCTTCTTTTGAAATACCAAAAATCAGAGTTCGGTGAGATGTCCCTTCCTAGATTTGTGTCCTCTCTTTGGCGGCGCTCGAGCAGATCGGCGTGTCGGCGAAGAAACCGGTTTTTTCCCGCGCCGGCTCCCTTCTATCCCGCCAGCTCGCCTCCTCCTCGCATCGGGTCAGCGGAGGTCCGAGAGAAAGTCGAGTCGCAGGAGACCGCAAAATTTGACTGACTGCACTGCCGGGGACCGCGCGGGAACTTCAAATTCAGCATTTGGAAATTGTTTTTTTTTAATTCACAAATACTGAATTCCCAAGTTTCGAATTTTGAGGGTAATGTCCCGGCACCGTTTTCAATCGTTTCGGATAATAAAAAAAATATGATTTTGATGTGTCAGTGCCCCTTTAAGATGATAATAATAATTAATTCAGCCATAAAGTATGTTGGTGTCATCAGAACTTTAGATGCGGCAGCCTTTCGGCACGTTAAAGCGTAACGCTGCTGATAAATGATTTATATTTTGCGGCATATAGATTCCTCTCTGATAAATACATAAGACGACCAGGCCTCGCTTTCTGAGCCGAAAACTATAACCGAAAAAATTATTTGATTGGTCGCAATGCTGACATTAGCTCTAAGCTAAGGACCATGTATTAAAGTATGGATTAAAAACTCACAATTTGATGGGTTTCAGAACTGTTCCTAGTCTGTTTACAACATTAAATTGCTTGATATACTGCACCTAAACGTCACTGCCTGCGACATTGTGTAGCAACGCCTAAAAGGCTTCATTTGCTCCTGAACTAAAACATTTTTGCGCGTGATACTTGTGTCGAGGCATAGCTCCTTTGTAAGAACGACACCAGCAATGTCTCTCCAGGAAAAAGACGCAAATCTTCAATAACGGTACCTCACCAACCCCCCCCCCTCCAAAAAAAAATAAAATCAAAAAGTGCACCGTGCAAAGAGCTCACCCCTTGAAGCATACGTATTACGGGAAAGTGGGGCGCTACAGAAGGGAGCTTAGGCAAACAAACTGCGTCTCTTTTGTTGTACTTTCGTCTGACGGCATGCAGCGCAGTGCCGCCTTTCCAGGGCAGGCTGAGACGCGAGAGGAATACTTTTTCCGTTGCGCAAATAATGTAGGCGATGCTCTTTTACTCACACTTCGGTGCCTCGTACACTCGAAAGCACTCGTCGCTTTCCGCGCTCGCTGTTCTCGACAGTGAGGGCTAAATCCAACAACACGTCTACAGACCAACTACGTGCTCAGTCCTACTTTCCGTATTTCAACTTTGCTACTCCGCCTGAATACTCACGTCTAACTGCACCCTATCAGAAAAAGTTCATTTGTCTTCGAACATGCAGCACTACGCAGTGGAGTCCATATGTTTAAAAGGGCCTCTGATGTCGAATGTGATAGTGTGCTTCTATTTATTGACCAGTAATCAGGGTGAAGGCAGTGCATATAATTTACGAATTCTTTGGCTGTCAAGTTGTTGGTTTTAAACCTAGCTTAAGTGTTTGAGAATCAGCAGTCGGCTTCAATCGTGTATGCGTAGATAATTCATTATTCTGACGTACGATGTCTGATATTTTTGTCACACTAAACCCTTAATTTTAACACGTCTCCAACAACTACTGCGGTATTTTTAGGCACTAATAACTACAAATGTTGACTTAAATACCAATATCTATGAGACGTCTCAATTGCGTTGGCCGTGTAACTATAAACTGCGCTTCAGGAACGTTTTGAAAAGGGTTCTAATTTCTAAGACTGAAAACAATCAAAAGAGAATACAACAAAGTACAACCATCCACGTTATTTTACGTACTCCTTTATTATTTGACAATTTAACCCCTGTTCACCAACACGACAGTGATGTTCCGACACAAGCACAAACTACCCCGAGAAATGATGGAGTCGTGCTACATAACACAAACGGATCGTTGTGTGTGAGCCAAACCACAGTGACTTTGACGAGCAGTGAGATCAGCTTTTTGGATCTTGTATAACTCTACCGGTTTCGTGTTGAGTGGAAGAAGAAGCGTCAGGGCCACGGAGGGGCATAACTGCACGCCCAGCAGCAGAATCATGTGATTTTTTTTCTTTTCAACAGTATCAGTTGCTAGTTCAGCGCTTGTCCTGTGTTGTCTCCTTTGTCTGTCCTTGTCCCAGTCGCGCTCTAAGCTATCATGATCTCTTACCAACTTGCCCAATTGTCCATTTTGCTAAGTCACATGTAACTTGCCTAATTGCCTCAAGGAAAATTCGTCTGTACAAAACATGCAAGTACTAACTGATGTGGTAGCTAGCATTCCTGCATAAATTGTATCAGAAGAAAGTGTTGTAGATTACAAAAAAAATATTGTATCATCGATGCCCAGCGCCATTTAGAAGTAGTCATTTGCAGCGGTCCCTCAACTGACGACTTTGATCACCTGAAATGTTTTCATTATTTTTATGATAAAACCAACACTGCTCTCAACTAATAGCCTACAGGTACATGCCATAATTTACGACGTGATTATCCTCTAACGAAATCCGAATGCAGAGCCACACCCCATGCCCGTGCATCTACTTAATTGAAAGTCGACTTCACCTTAGAGACACTGCGACAGATTATTTCCCTTCACAACACGCCGGCTAAATGCCTGAGTTAGTAAATTCCGCTTTAAATTTTAAAAATTGTTCACGGAAATTTGCGAAAACATTCATGTCACTTTTTTTACAATATAGTGTGGTTTCGTGTTTTAAAATAACTAAAAAAAAATCCGAAAAACACTCGTCGGTAAAGTTTGTGTCGATTTGGATTTTCCCGAAAAACTCCCAATTCCAATGACACGACGACAAAAGACAAAGCAAATAAGGCGGTGTTTAACAAATAAGTTTCATAAGATTACAGGTTCGGTAATCCTAAAAAAGACCACTTCAGTTTTGTTTTTTTTTTTAATCTTGAATTACTGGGAAGACGGGATTTACCTTTTAGCTCATGGAGGGTTTGCTCTGGAAAACGGGTGGTAGTATCTCTGGGTCACGATAAAAGCCATTGTTTAGGGTTCCAGATTGAACCAACGTTGTTTGCTTCTTAAAAGAAAGATGGGTAGTTTTTTTTATATAACAAAACTGCTAAATTCCTAAATATCAATTGACGGGAAGGGCAGCTAAAGCTACTCTGTTTCCCAGCAACTACGTTCAGGAGTTTAGCTATCTCTAACTATAGACTGTTTTTGAGGCAACACTTCTGTCCAATATTTATCATTTGGATAGTTAGTATTGCTAATGGCAAAGGCGCCAATTGTAAATGCCGCTGCAGAAATATCCTTCAATACATATGAGTTGTGATGAATGTTTATGCGCCTTTGTATTTGGAATTCATTTACTTTATATTTCAATTTAGAAAAAAATTGAATAATAGTAAAACTAAACTTACAATTAAAAGAAAATTGTGAACCTAAAGAAAATAATCTCCGATAAATCGTGTATTTTCAGCGAAAAATAAACTACCCAGAACACCCTTTGATTTTGACGAGAAATAATCTGCAATATCACGGCTTCCTAAATATATGTTACAAAATTAGTAAGAGGCTGTGTCGGACAACACGTTTTATTGACCTACATCAGTTTTGGCCCTACAGCGCTTCGCTTAGGCTTCACGTTGCATAAGAGTTTGTTGTGACTGTATATAATTTAGTAGTTTAAGAACTCCAGGGCGTAGCCTTCCCCAGACAATCTAGGCATCACTTTACCAACAATGATCGAGCTCACAGTGGCTCCTGTAAGGCGTATAGAACGATTGAACAATATGATGCGAAAGCAAGCGCAGATACATATTGATAAACTTGGTTACAAATAAAAAAACACCTCAGAGATATATAAAACCAAATCTGAATAAATCTAGTCGGATAGTAATCAACATTCGTAGAGCAATACTGGCATCTTTATTTTATATCTAATATAATGTAAGCCTGAATTCATTCAAGCTGGGATAGAAAACATTCTTCGGGAACTAAATTGCTTTTAAAACCCAAGAAATATTTGTCTGAAAGTTTTCCCCCACATAGGAAAATACACTGTTGAAATATAAAAGTTTCTAAAATATAAATATGCGCACATTTCACTTTTATGAAGGACTTAACTTTACTACAACCCTTGTGTCTGACGCTACTTTTGGTATCTTTTTTAAATCTCATGTGCATTATAGTTTTGAAAATGTGACTTGAAGATTCTCTTTAACCTGCTTCAACACAGTCAGGCGCGGCTTTCCTTAGATGCAAAATCAATATATATTTGCGACGCAGGATCATCTGGCAGCGTCGTCCGTCTAAAATCCCGGGCTTTATCACCTAACCTTTTGGCAGCCCCGTGTGGAATTTTGGTATTTGACCTAGATTCTTCGAGACTAAACTTTTGAGACGGATGGTTTCGCTTTGTTTTTAGTTTCGCCTTGCGAAACGGGGAAAACCTTTTTGCTCTTCACAATTTGGAAGCGGGTGAAACATGAACCATACAAGGCTACGAAAGAAGCTCGTCCCACTTTAACGCCTTAAAACAAAAAGCATTTGAACTTTTTTTTGTCAGGCTTTTGAAATTTGACCGCCCACAGATTGAAACAAGGCGCAATGGTTTGTTGAATCCTATCTACCGAGGAAACAAAGCTAGTCCTCGGAAAATATCAAACACGGAAAAATCCAGAAATCGATATGTGCTGTCATTTATTTATTAGGGATAAAAGGCAGCAACGTATTATGACTAAACCGCTATTTTAATATGTACTGTTCAATTGGCCGGCCATATGCAAGAAATTAAAAAAAATTAAAAACTGACTGGCCGCCTTTTTATTTTACGTAATGCCTCGAATGTGCAGCAATACTTTCGCATATACATGAACAACCGGAAATTGTCATCTTGCCCGTTCCAGTTCTCACAATGAATATTGAAATGCACTTTTACTATCCTAATGTAAAACGGTAGAAGTGTTAAACATAAGTTATACTTGTTTTTTTAAGTCATTTTTATAAGTCATTTTTAAACCTCCATGTAGACTTATTATGCAAGTGATATGCGACACTCATCAGCAGCCCTCGTTTCACTGATAATAAGGTAGATTCTGGTCACGCAGAAACAAATAACTAAAAACTGAGGAGATGCACTTCCAGAAGAATTCGTGATGTGGCAATCAGCGAAGTTAGTCATCATGGGGACATCGCCACGTTTCTGCTCAATGGTTCGCCTTCGTTGTGTCCAGCAATACGTGCTTAGTAACTTCACAATAAGGCTCACAACTTATGGTGTGCTCCACAGAGGAGCCAATGTTTTAAATCTTCACACTAACCAATCGACTTCACGCGTGAGTGCTTCAGAGAAACTACAAAACATGTAGCAATCAAATAAAACAAAAAAGAAGCGTTCTTTCGAAACTTGAAATATCTTTAGTACGGTAATATTAGTGATCTTCCGGCATACTGCGATTGCCGGAAGACTCAAAAGAAGGGTCGACCCTCCGCTCGATTGCATGCCTGTGCGTGTACGCACGAATGCAGGCAGAGTCAGGTCACAAGCATGTACTCAGGCACGCACAGATACACACTGTGCGCGCGCGCACGGGAACTTGATGAAAATCAGTACGCTGAATATAAATACACTAATTTTGTATTTCTGTGACACAACTTCGGAGAGAATTTCGGAAGAATATTGTTTCTTACTTACGGTATATTGAACTATCCATATAGTGTGGTAACTGTGCACAGTAGTTGCTCAAATCATGTCGATGCGTGCAGGGTCGCACTGACACACACAGCACACTAAAATTACGATAAAGTATACTTCTGGTATTGAAAGTATGTTTTAGTACGCTGTCATACATTTTATGTGTAATAATAGTCCCTGAAACAATATATCTGCTGTATGAAAGTGACACACCGAATACTTTGGCAAACATTGGTCTTTGTCAAAGTACGGTATGCAAAGTCCTTCTCATTTGCAATATTTTTGGACATGTCTCTTGCGAACGCACTAGGCTTCAGGAACATCCTTCGAATAACGCTTCAGGATTTTTCAGACATCCCCTTGATTGTCCTAGCGTGTCGGCTGATAAACTACAGCGTTCTCGAATTTTGCGCCGGAAGGGAGCAATGTCGGAAGTGATAGTGCCTGTGCTGTCTGAGCGGTCCGGGTGCTTGATCTAAAGCAGCGTCTCTGCTGAGAAAATGTCGGGCCGATTTTGATGGAGTATAAATTCACTGGACAGCTTGGTTTGTTTCAGACGAGAATTGCTGATGGATGGCGGCCCCGCACAAAGACAGCTCAATTTTGCCGAGCACCTCCTTCGCTGTCGCACTGTGGCGTCCAACACGATAAGTGAATTGCCTCTTTTATATTATTATCTCATAAATGACGTATGAGCTGTAGACTCCTGAGAGGTGGTCTGCATTCAGTTAATTTACTAAGTGGCTGATACAACAGATATACAGGGTGTATATTTTTAGGCTTCACTAATGCGGTTTGTGCAGGTGCGTTATACGGCCAGGTGGACTTAATATAAGGGGATACTTTTTACGATAAGCAGGCATATTAACTAAATATCCTAATTAACGTTTTGATTATGTAAAATCAATATATGATTCTAATCAGAAACTTGATGAGCGTCGTCGAAAACAACTAAATATGTAATTTTAGAAAGACTTGGAACCCCTGGGAAGTATGCTGGGGCGCTAAACTTACCTCTCGTGCCGCAGGAGCAAGGCTACCGTAGCGATAACCGCGGTCGTGCGGTTTTTCCGTACCTTCAGCGTTTTCCTTTACCAGCCTTGTGTCTGTTGAAGGATTGGTGATTTTTGCGCACTACTGCGGTTCCAAGACGCTCAAAGTTTTTCTAACAATTACTGATTTAGAGGCTTTCGCTGACGCTCAGCAAGTTTGTAAATGAAACAATACATTTATTTTCACTACTTTTAATTAAGATACTGCAGGCTTTTTCGTAAGCCCAGGCACATCACAAGCAATAAAGAATACGGTACTGTGCACACAGCATAAATTCAAAATTAAAAAAAAAACGCAACGACACCATATGAAACGTTTGCAATAACGGATCATGAGCGGAAATATTCAATACAAAAATATCAAAATACCGTAGCAATGCAAAGCCAGTCACAACACGCACTCGAATAAACAAGGCTTAATTTTACACTGCACGTAAAAAGAGTTCAGATCATCGAAATGCTTAGTCAGTCAATCAGCGATTAACTGCGATTCCGTGAATAGGACCAATCCTTCCGGTAGCGAATTCCAGTCTTTTATGGTTTGAACGAAGCATGAATATTTAAATGCTTCATTATTGCTGTGATACGGTCATGTATTTTAGTTTGGTTAGTTTGATCTGAGTGACTGTATGGGGTTTTTAAATATTGGTCCGACATTTTTTTTTGTGTGGTAAACGTGGTATACTGATGCATAAATTTTAATTGGGCAATTTTTTCATCTTATTCTCAGTGTTTGCTATTCGGATATTTTAAACAAAACGGTTACACTTTTCGTACGTTTGTATTTTGAGGAAATGATTCGCAATATATTTCAGATTTTGCTGAAGGCGTTTGATACGTAGTTTTTGGTGAGTATCCCACTCGAGGCTTGGATATTCTAATGAAGGTGAAATTAGGGTCTTGTAAGCAGCTAATTTACGTTCTAGGGTTGAGTGTTTTAAATTCCTCCTGACGAAATCTAATTTTCGGCGAGCAGCGTTGCAGATAAAATTGAGATGCGCGTGTCCCATTTCAATATCCAGTGATATTACAACCCCAAGATATTTAACTGTGTCTGTTTCAATTAAGGGGAATGTCGATAATTTTGATAAGTAAAATCAAAAACGTAAAAATTAAAAAGTTATTACAAGTTTGGAATAATTATTTGGATTAATGTGACAATTATCCCCCTATATTATGCACCCCCCCCCCCCCCGCGCCGTATAACTCACCTGCACAGACAGCTCTAGTGTAGCTTTCAGGGCTTTTTTTAAACAAATATGTCAGAAGTAAAGAGAAAAAAAACACTGTATAATAGAATTGGAAAAAAAGGAAGCAGCTTTATTATTCTTGTCATGGTCAGATATATGGGATTATTTAAAATTTTTGTCTTTTTAGCTCTCCCATGTTAGTGTTGCGTCCATATACTAAGCAAACATCAGCCACCATCGTTTGTGAGCATAAAGGTTTGTTTGCTTTTAATTTAGGCACTGTTCATCTGCTACAAAGTTTACTACTACTATGTATTTCCCGTGCGTGATCAATAATGGCCCATAAAAATGATAGGGTTTATATCTTGTAAATAATATATGCTATCAGATAACTAATGATCTTAAAAATAAGAATAAATTCCCAGTAATCTTTACTAATAAATCAGTAAAGTTGAGGGAAATGTACGTGGTTACAAAAAGTTATTGCCAAAAGGATACGGTCGTAATAGCTTGCAGCAATAAAATCAGGGCAGTCGATATGCACTTTGCAGGGTCCGCGATAAATTAAAATGGAACAAAACAATGTTGACTTGCGCGATGTGAGTTTGTTAAACGAATATCTTGTCTCCTTGTTCTGTACTTATTAAAAATATAAAAGAGGTACCACGTTCTATTCGCTTTTAACTGTCAAATAGTTTCCTCTTAAATACCTTAATTTGAACCAATGTTGAGAATACTAACCCTTATACCTAGTTCCTTGTGTGCTTGCTCAGGTTTATACCACAGCAGATGTTTGACTGATGTAAATTGTACCTCTATCAAGTTAATTTCCATTTCATAAATACATGGTCCATCCTCTTTTAATCGGTATATAATCAGTGACGGGCCTTCAACATTGCGTCTCAGCCTGGGTTCATCCGTGCTGTAATGTCCGGGCACTAAGGCCTGTATGATAACTGAATATACCTCATTCTGCTTCCCGCTGTATGATTTTAACTATAGAGAGTGAATGGCAAGTATATATTTTCTCACATATATTTATATATGATTATTTAATTTATTTCTGCAGTGGAAATAATGGCGGGTCGGGTACCAAAATATGGAGCTGGGAAATCCCGCTTCTTTGCCGATAAGTCTTTTTGCATGGAGGGCTCTTTTGCCTTTGTTCACAATAAAGCGCTAACGTGATGGGAATCCGCCATTAATTCGCATCACGTTCGCGGCTTCTATGCATTTTGCGGCTTCTATTTGGGATCCATCACAGTTTTTGCTCAAGATCTGTGGAAACGCGATTTTCAGCTTAAAAAAAAGTGAAAGACGTTTAGAACACTTTGTAACGCCGAATTAGAGCCCTGCTTTTGAGGAGGAGGAGGGAAGGGTACTGAGGGGAGGGTATACCCCTCCACTCTCCTTTTCACCTTTTCATCCTCCCTGCTACTCCTCCTCCCCCTCCCTCCTGTTCCTCCTCCTCGTCCTCCTCCTCCTCCCCTCCTCTCCTCCTCCTCCTCCTCTCCTCCTCCTCCTCCCACTCGTCCTTCTCCTCCTCGCCCCTCCCATCCTCCTCCTCCCCTCCTTTTCCCCTCCCCCTCGTCCTCCCTCCTCCTCCTCCCGGCGCTTTGCATCATGGGAAGTGTCCCATAATGCACCGCGCGGTTACGCCGACGGCGACGGCGACGCCGACGCCGCTCAGGCCGGAAACGGGCACCTAAGAGCTGCGCTCTAAAATGTCGAAGTGACTTATACTCGTAGTTAAAACTTCACTGCATAATAGGGCAGCCTTTTTAATTTGAATTATTGTTGTTTTCTTCGACTTGCGGCGCAAATATCAGGATTTCGGAAACGGTCAAACCTAATATATATAGTGGGAAGAACACAAAACACAAGGACGGACAGGACGATTCCCCAACTGGTAGCAGACGTTTAATGACAACTCGGACGGGCCGGGGTCTTTTTCCCTATGAAGGCGTTGGGTTAAACCTAATGGTCGACTGCTTGCACGCTTTTTGACAACATCTTGATTAAGAAGTGGTACTGGCCGTGGGTCCGACACGTGTTTTTCATATCAAGAAAGTGCACCTGAGGTATATTTTTCGGTCCTGTAATCCGATAAAGGGCCTACGGTTTTTAACGTGTTTTTTTTAATAAACTTTGATTTATGAAACAACCGCCGGTTAATCATTTACTGATTTAACATTTATTCCTTAGATATTTATGAATTAATTTGAAATTCACAGATTTACAGATGACAGACTACAGATTACAACTTACAAATTCAGTTCCAAAGACGTCAGGCACTTAGCTTTGCGCAGTTACAAACTGCTCATGCAATAACATTAAAAGAGCCAAATAATATTTTGTCTCGATGATGTATAAAGACGAAACTTAGTCGAGGAAGCCACTTAAGATATTTTCCCAACAAACAAAGTATTAATGTACCGTGTTTTTACTCCACTGAATACTTTATATTACACTGGAGATCCAACCTATTCCGCTTAGTCGCAGAAAAAACTATCCCGGCAGTTAACAAGAAAAGAAAATAGAGAAAATAGAGTAACTTGTCATGTATTTAATTAGGTATATTTTGCCTCATTAAAACAACTAAAAAATGAGTCCTATGTCGTCGTTCGTTTTTCTCGGGAACTGCATGCTTGTATTTATTTAATAGTTTTCTACAATAAGTAAAAAAAATATTGGGCAACATAAAAAAAGCAGATGTGTCGAGATAGACTTAAGTGTAGCATGTTCTAAACTGCGACATAACAAGGAACTCTTTTCGAAAAAAGAGTTTACGAACCACACTAATCCCTCAAACATTATTGAAACGTATTTCTAGCCAAGCCATTCCAAATCCATCAATTTTATTCCGATGGTCCTACTGTGATAAAAAATCCACCCAACATTCCAGAATTGGCACATCTGTGATGGGGGTAGGACCTAATGCGATTTGGAGGTTGCTCTTGATTTATTATAGCATGTCAATTATGTTATTCTCTTCTGAGATGGTGCTTGCATCACGCCAGAGAACTTCGCTTGGCATGAGATTTGCGTAAAGTGGTCTGGTACAACGTGGTGAAGAGTTGCAGCAATTCAAGTTTTCGTATAACGGGTTACTGACTCAAAAGCTGGAAGACTACATTCTGGCAATACATGCCTAATCGTCATTGTTTCAGACACTTCCACGGGGTTTGTAAGAAATTAAACATCATCACTAAAAACACCTAGAGGTGAGAATTAAGATTAGAGGAGGTCGCTTAAACTTCGCATTTAAGAGTGGAAAGCAAGAGCTAACTATATAAATTCCACCTCTCGTTCCCAAACCGTAAGCGTGTACTCCATGGTCCTAACAATAAATAAATAAAAAAGGTCTGCGTGGCCTAGTCACTAGCGTGTCTGGCTCGCAAGCGAACGTTTGTGGGTTGGAATCCCACCTAAAATTTTTTAATTTATTTTTCTTTAAGGCAAGTGAATTACTCTTGTAAAGTGAAATCGCTTGAGACATGCGGTGACCTTCAATTCGCATTACATGTCATGTTCACACTTTCATTCTACGCGTGACGTCACGATTCACGTGAGCGTTGTCGGTTGTTTGAAATTCCCGCGCGAGGTCATGTGACTTCGACGTCATGACCCTATCGACCAATCAGGATTTTCCCGTTTCGCCGACGCCAGCCCCTTAACGCTTTTGCGTTAAAAGGGGACTATCACCATATCGTCTGAAACTGTGTTGTGTTTGCTGTTTGCAACACAAAAAGCAACCCAGAGCTCTTGGTTTTTGTTTTTAACAGCTTGATCAGCGACCAACTCTCCTATGCGCGAACCCGTATTTAAGTAACCTTTATTCAACTGATTAACAAGTATGAGCTATACGAAAAAATTGGCTATTGGTTTTGCCGCCACTGACCGTTATCATGAAAGGGTGCTGACGTTTGGCTGGTTTGCCTCCCTTTAATGGGTATATTGCCAATGTGAATATAACAAAAAAATATAATGTTGTATGAACTTCAGGTGTATTCTAGCAAACTATATTCAATAAGTAATCGCAATCACAATCAATTCTAATCAGGATAAAAATAATTTAGATGTTCTGTTTAAATCTCAATAGAAATATTAAGCAAACGTTAACTTTAATTTTATATCAATCATTCGTGAAGCACATTCAAGAGTAATAGTTAAAACGATGGCAATTACAATGTATGTTTAATTAGATACACCTGACTTTGTACAGATAATATTATGCACGCGAGTTCGGAGGTATTCTTATTTTTTTTACTAATTTTTCACAGGTTACTCCGCAACATTCATAAAGAACGTTCTAAAAAATATTTGTAAAAAAAAAGTATGTTTGTAGAGAAAAAAATAAATTGAGTGCCTCAAACCGTTACAATAAAATTTTTGAAGTTTTCGTGTTTGTCATGTTCGCGGACACCTACTGCATAAAATAAACATATCAAACATCTCATATATCTTGAACTTACGGTGGATCATGTGAAGTATTGATGTAAATACTTATAGTATTGTGAAGGATAAGCATACATCGGCAATAATGCACGAACATGGCTCCTTTGAGCTTTTGTAACTAGATTTCCTGATCCGTTATCTAAAGAAATAAAATAGCTAACACATTAAATTTTATGGCATGTATTTGTATTAACATGCTCTTTCGAGTGATACATAAATAATTGCATTTACCTTTAAGAAATATAAATCTTATGGCGCTCCAAACTTGTTCAAAAGTACAATGTTAATACATTTCAAGGTCAATTATAAAAAAGCCATCTTCGATTTTTTAAAAATTCATAGTGATATATCTGCACCCTGCCCTTGTGTTAATTAATAAGAAATCATTTTGCATAATTTTGTTTCCTTCAAAGTTTCAATGCTGCAATTAAGTGCCCCTTCCACGCCGAAATGTTTGCTGAAGGCCACAGGCGAGTTGATAATTTGGTTCCGTGTATTTTATGACTAGATATATTTTTGTGCTGTATTCGGAAGTGGGCTTAAGTTCAAGCATTCTGCTTATAGAATCCCTGCGTTGCCGGTCCTTTATATTTATATACCAATAAGATTGTTTTGCTCTTTAAAACTACAAGTTCTATGAGCTTTGGATGATTTTTTTCCTCTTGTACTACCACCAGAAATGGTGGTAGTAGCTACCACCATTTCTTTTACAGAAAGTATTAGAAAAGTAAGAACAGTGGTGCATTATATGCAAATATTTATATCTCTATTTGCGATGAAGTGGGAATGTTTGAGCCACCAAGCTTGTTACGCTGCTATTTATGACGGTTGTAGGTCTGGCTGACTAAGGTAAACCTGTGACTTCACTAGCGGACTTTCTACGACCTCCGTTTATCATAACACACACACACACACATATATATACATATATATATATATATATATATATATATATATATATATATATATATATTTAGATATATATATATATATATATATATAGGTTTTCATAGAACGCAGGCCAACCGCTCACTGCGAAAACTACTCATCGCAGCGAAAAAAGGCTTGTGGCGTTTCGGTCCTGGGCCAGGGGCTCATTTAGGAAAATAATTAAAGTCTGCGATAATTAAGTTAAGTTGTTCATTATTTTTGCGTAATTAACTTTTTTAATATTGTGTTAAGGGCATGATTTAAATTAGAAAATTGCTCAGCATCATCGAAAAACACTAAATCAACAAATTTCAGAACGATAAAAGGCACGCGAAGAATTCTACGGCCTTCTGAAAAACCGCTCAAATTCGACGGGTTTTAAGTATCGGTTTGTTATCGGAGCGCATCTCGGCTCCGACGGCACGGCGCCCCGTGGAGAGATAGTGCAACCAGCCTCTGCTGCGTCGCGCGATGACAGCGCAGAGGTTGGTTGCACTGTCTCCACGGGGCGCGGTACCGCCGGGGTCGAGATGCGCTCCGATAACAAACCGAAACTTAAAAACCCGTCGAATTTGTGCGGTTTTTCAGAAAGCCGTAAAATGCTTCGCGTGCCTTCTATCGTTCTGAAATTTGTTGATTTAGTGTTTTTCGATGATGCTGAGCAATTTTCTAATTTAACCATGCCCTTAAACAGAATATTAAAAAAGTTAATTACGCCAAAAATAATAAACAACTTAATTATGCCGGACTTCAATAATTTTCCTAAATGGGCCCCTGGCCCGGGACCAAAACAACTCAAGCCTTTTTTCGTTGCGATGAGTAGTTTTCGCAGGAGCGATTTGGCCTGAGTTCTCTCAAACACCCTGTATATATATATATATATATATATAATGACGAATTCCTCGAAGAACTCACATGTATTGCAATAATTACAACGAGTGCGAGAAAATCGGTCAACTCCGAATGTGGCGAATAGGGAATGCACGAACTGATTGACGCTGACTCACGGCCAGAGCGTTCCGGGAGAGAAATTCGAAACCCCTCCGGCTCCCCGATTGTCTTAGTTTAGGAACGTGGCAGCGAGCTCTTCTTAAAACAATAGACAAAACTAGGCTTAAATTTGACCCGGAAAAACAGTCGATAATCACGTTGTCGGTGTATTTGTAGGATGACCTTCTACTGATGGGGAAGCTGTTTTAACGCCTTGCATCGTTCGACGTGACAGCTCGAAAAACAAAGCAATCCGTTTTGCCTAAAGACCCAAACGACCACCCATAAAACCAACTTTGGAGTCACGATGTTTGAAGGGCATCTGTCGTAATCCTGTCTCCCCGTGCACGCAGTTTGCAGAAGACATGCTATCTCTTTGACTCGCTGGTGGCACTGGTGCTAAGCAACACTTTTGCAATAGACTATCGTCTCGGGAGCACAACGTCGGCTTCAAAAGCGAAATGCTGCGAGCCCTAAAAGCGGGGCGCGCAATACTGGCGTAGCGCCACCTACCTAATGAATGCTAAATCAGAAAGGCGGCGGCTCAAACAGAAAGCGAACCCAGAAGCCCTACAGCGGTGGCCCCTCGCGAACCTAAAGAGGGGATTTACGTGAACCAGAAAAGGCATGGAGCGCAGAGCACACGTCATTATCGCCTGTTTCGCCTTGGGGCATTTTTTGTTTTTCGGAGGAAGTGATTTCCACATGTTTAGACGTACTCTGTACGTTGCTCCAAAGAAAAGCTAATAACGCATTATCTTACCTTTTTTCTCTCTCCTGTCATGCTTTCGGGATTTCGCGGAATCTTTTGATTGGGAGACAACACTTGAGCTGCGGTCATAAACAAACGAAGTGGTTGCCAGTCCTATGTAGTTGCGTCTTGGAGACAACACTCGAGCTGCGTGTAGTGGCGTCTTGACAGAACGTCTCCAGCCATTGCAGCGACTTACAGCGTCCCTAGAGTATTTTGTGCTGACTATCTTAATAAGTAAACAAAATAAAAGATAGCAAAGCAACGAAATTATAGCCCCGTGCTAGATCTGGATGTGAATTTTCGGAAGAAGATCGGACAAAATCCTCCAGTTCGTGCATTCCCCTATGTGTAGCCACATTCGGAGTTGACCGATTTTCTCACACTCGTTGCAATTATTGCTGCACAGGTAAGTGCTTCGCGGCATCGGTTAGCCTAGTTTGAAGAGTGACAAAAGACAGACTTCTCAAGACGCCCTTCCGCCTACGCGGGCAATCTAGCGTACTCGATATATTTATTCATTATTTTGTTTAACTTTTTCTTGAAATGCATGTTGCTGTTTTTTTTTTCATTTTACAAGAATAAATATTTAAAAATATTTTTTATCTTAACGAACGTCTTACTGAAAGTTCGCCAGTGAAGTCACAGGTTTACCTTGGTCGGCTGGACGTACAACCGTCATGAATAGCAGTGTAACAAGCTTGGTAGCTCAAATATTCCCACTTCATCGCGATTATAGATATAAATATCGCATATAATTTTCACCGCTGTTCCCAATTTTTCACTGCTTTCTCTCAAAACAATGTTTTATTATCGATCACAAATTTTCGATCTTCTTTTGTGGAAAAAGTTCAGCTAAAACTCCTAGAACTTCCAATATTAAAGGGCAAAAAAGGCTTATTTATAACTAAATACAAAGGACAAGCATCGCAAGTGTAGTTTTAATGAGTACAATACTTCAACTTGAGCCCAATACACTAATACAGCACAGAAATGTATTTAGACATATAATGCACGGAATCAAAATATCAAGGATGAAGAAAGAATAAAACAATTAAAACTGGGACAAAACAACACATCTTTCAGCTAGCAACGGACGAGTAAAAATTTTCAACAGCGAGCAGCCGACTATACCCAGGAGGGAAAGGGAGGAGAAGGAGAGAAGGGGAGATAAAAACGCGAAGTGCAAGTCAGAGAGGGGGTTTATCTCGGATTTTAAAAATTCAACCTCAGTTTTCGTCAGCAGGAGGGAAGGGTTTGACACGTTGTTATTTGCGGTGGTCATGGCGAATGACTCTATGATCTCCCTGCCAAATCTGCTGTCATGCCCTCCCAGGATTTTTGTTTCATCAAAGAGGGGATGACAAAGTGAACACGAACGGGCATGTATGACTATGGGATGATAGGAATCTGGAGAGGCCTTAGAAACTTCGTTGTGATGTTCCCGGAGTCTGTGATTGGTGCATCTGCCGGTCTGACCTATGTATTGATGGCCGCAGCTCAAGGGGATGGAGTAAACTTTCTTCTCTTTGCAAGGAATGAATTTCTTTTCGTGTTTAACAGTGCAGCTAATTGGAATCCGGTTGTTGTTCACTTGTTGACAGAGTTGCTTAAGACGCATGCGGCACGAGAAAACAACATTCGTGTCGAACTTTGAGGCAATGGATTTTATCCGGTGGGCTGAATTGTGTACGTAAGGGATGACGGCGAATCGGGCTTTCTTTTTGTGGCTGGTGACTGGCGATCAGGCCCGCGAATCAGCCTTTCCATTACTGATCGTAGAAGGTCGACGGGAAACCCTGCCTTGACGAGCCTTTTGTGCTGGAATTTGAAGCTATCTTCTGAAAGATGACAGCAAGACTTCGTGAAGGATGAAGAAAACAACGATTTGATGATGCCGTGTTTGACTGACTTCGAATGGGCGCTAGAAAACGGTAGGACAGGTTTAGCAGACCTTTGTTGAAAGGCCCAGCAGAGTCCAGTGGAACTGACGTGAAGCCGCAAATCCAGGTACTGAAGACCTTCATTTGAAGGTTCTTCTTTCGTGAAAGTAAGGCCTGACGAACAGGCGGAAAAAACGGCTGTAATGCTATCTGGAGAAGTTTGATCAGGATGAATGATGAGATAGTCGTCTACATATCTGAAAACATGGCAGCCAGGCGCGGAGATGTCCAGTTGTGCTTTTATGGCTCTGTCGACGAATAAAAGAAATAACTCGCTGAGAACGGGGGCGAGACATGAACCAATGCAAACTCCTTTCTTTTGGCGGTAGATCCCTCTCTCATGTTCAACTAAGGTGGACTGGAGATATAGATGAATCAGGTCCACGAATCCAGCAACGGAGACTCCGGAGGAATTCTGAAAATCCACGGCTCCGTGCTCAAAGATGGCGTCGGAGATTGAGGCAAGCAATGCGGTAGGATCTAGATTGAAATACATGTCTTCTATGTCAAGTGAAAAAATAGAGTGCGGCAAGGAGAAGAAATGTTGTGAGCTGATGAGAGAGATGAGTTCTGTTGAGTTAGACACTCTAAAGGGTTGAGGAAGGTGGATGCAGGACAGATGCTTTTGTAGAAAGAGCCCGAGGTGCTTCTGCCAACAACCCTTTTCCGACACAATACTTCGGAGGGGAACTCAGTCTATGTGTTTTTGCAGTGAAGAAAACTGAAAGGTACTGCTTCGCCGGACTACTAATGGCACTTTTAGGGACGACAGGTTCAAAGACAAACAGAGTTGTTTAGCTCTTGACCTGAGGGTCCCGGACAGTCGTGATTTCAGTTTGACAAATTCTTTCTTGACCTAGATTTTCATTGCTAGATTTCAACCTAGATCCTACCGCATTGCTTGCCTCAATCTCCGACGCCATCTTTGAGCACGGAGCCGTGGATTTTCAGAATTCCTCCGGAGTCTCTGTTGCTGGATTCGTGGACCTGATTCATCTATATCTCCAGTCCACCTTAGTTGAACATGAGAGAGGGATCTACCGCCAAAAGAAAGGAGTTTGCATTGGTTCATGTCTCGCCCCCGTTCTCAGCGAGTTATTTCTTTTATTCGTCGACAGAGCCATAAAAGCACAACTGGACATCTCCGCGCCTGGCTGCCATGTTTTCAGATATGTAGACGACTATCTCATCACTCATCCTGATCAAACTTCTCCAGATAGCATTACAGCCGTTTTTTCCGCCTGTTCGTCAGGCCTTACTTTCACGAAAGAAGAACCTTCAAATGAAGGTCTTCAGTACCTGGATTTGCGGCTTCACGTCAGTTCCACTGGACTCTGCTGGGCCTTTCAACAAAGGTCTGCTAAACCTGTCCTACCGTTTTCTAGCGCCCATTCGAAGTCAGTCAAACACGGCATCATCAAATCGTTGTTTTCTTCATCCTTCACGAAGTCTTGCTGTCATCTTTCAGAAGATAGCTTCAAATTCCAGCACAAAAGGCTCGTCAAGGCAGGGTTTCCCGTCGACCTTCTACGATCAGTAATGGAAAGGCTGATTCGCGGGCCTGATCGCCAGTCACCAGCCACAAAAAAGAAAGCCCGATTCGCCGTCATCCCTTACGTACACAATTCAGCCCACCGGATAAAATCCATTGCCTCAAAGTTCGACACGAATGTTGTTTTCTCGTGCCGCATGCGTCTTAAGCAACTCTGTCAACAAGTGAACAACAACCGGATTCCAATTAGCTGCACTGTTAAACACGAAAAGAAATTCATTCCTTGCAAAGAGAAGAAAGTTTACTCCATCCCCTTGAGCTGCGGCCATCAATACATAGGTCAGACCGGCAGATGCACCAATCACAGACTCCGGGAACATCACAACGAAGTTTCTAAGGCCTCTCCAGATTCCTATCATCCCATAGTCATACATGCCCGTTCGTGTTCACTTTGTCATCCCCTCTTTGATGAAACAAAAATCCTGGGAGGGCATGACAGCAGATTTGGCAGGGAGATCATAGAGTCATTCGCCATGACCACCGCAAATAACAACGTGTCAAACCCTTCCCTCCTGCTGACGAAAACTGAGGTTGAATTTTTAAAATCCGAGATAAACCCCCTCTCTGACTTGCACTTCGCGTTTTTTATCTCCCCTTCTCTCCCCTTCTCCTCCCTTTCCCTCCTGGGTATAGTCGGCTGCTCGCTGTTGAAAAATTTTTACTCGTCCGTTGCTAGCTGAAAGATGTGTTGTTTTGTCCCAGTTTTAATTGTTTTATTCTTTCTTCATCCTTGACTTCAACCAACACGATCTTCTCCCAAGCATCAAAATATCATCTCGTCTCTGGCCTTGGGACAAAATGCCGGCGTTGAAGGTGCACTTTGCAGAGCTGTAACTTTGAAGGATCAAAATGATGCAATATATTTTGGTGCAAAAACACAAGATTATAGTAAAAAATTATATGTATGAATTAAAAAAAAATTTTGATAATTATTTTTGCCCTTTGAAATGTTTTATTTTCCACTATAGGACAAGTTTTTCGAATAAAGCTTTTTATTCAAAAAAGATTTATATAATATTCGAAAGAACGTTTTAATAAAAATAGGACACATTTTAATGCTGTAGCTATTCAGTGTATTTAGGTAACGGCAAAGCAATCTAGTGACAAACGTTAAAGGAGAAAAGTTTGCGCATTTCTGACTTGACGTGCATATCCTCCTCGATGCTGTAGATATTTCTATTAATGCATCCCATGAACTATTGAGAGTTCAAAATATTTTATACTTTTGATATTTGTATTTTTCAGAATAGTTGTCACCAAATATGACAAAAACAAAAAATCCTCAAAAATCAAATATTCCGTTCTGGGATATTTTTTTCTCTGTTCAAACATTATTTTTTTACAAAACCTTTTTGATTACCTTCCTTACAGATGCTAGGGAGTATAAAAAAATACGTCCGCACTCGCGTGCATGATCTTATCTGTACAGAGCCACGTATACCCTTCAAAGTAAAGGCACAAAAGGTTCACAGGTCAGTAGATAGCCGATTGATCTAAACAAAATAACATACGTGATTTTGCTTGATAAAGGGTTCTAAGACTGCAGGTATATTTCACCTATATTCAATTGGGCGCAAGAAACGTAAGCATACAAATTGTTGTTCGCAAAAAAAATACAATAAAAAAAGAAAAGAAATTATGTTTTAAATATCTCAATAAGGGATGATTCTCATAATTTCAATTCAGCACATAAAATAAGATTTATATTATAAATTATATAAGTGCGGTTTTTGGTAATGTGAGCATTATAATATTACGATACTGTGAACAATTACATTGACTCGAGTCCGTGCAAAAAATATGTACGAGAGGCGCTAATGTCGCGTCTGCGCCAACTGCCTCGCACACTGAGCATGTTCAAAACTTTAAAATGCAGATATAACTAGATGCGCCTTTCAAGTGCACCAGATTAGTTTTTTCAAGACGAATACATGATCACAATTATTTAAAAACTCTCCCAAGCTCGAAAGAAAAGTTTATCGCTAAAGTATTTTCTCGCGGCTGCAGAAGTCCAGAATAAGATAATTGAGAGATCCGAGCTCTTATGAAACATTCAATGCGAAACTAGGATTGCTCTTGAATGAAGGTCTTAGTTCAGATATGTTAAGTTTGTCTATGATTTGCGTTACAAGTTGAATAAAGAAAGCAGAACCGATCGAATTATAATTGTCGGTCTTGACTTATACACCCATATAGGTCCCCGAAGTTCAGTTGCGCAAAAGGTCGTTTCAATCCTGTGGCCAGGAGCCAGCGATTCACTTAAGTTTGAATGAGAGTTTCTTTTTTTTTCTTCTTTTTTGTCTTGTGGTTCCTTTTTTCTGCTCTTTCGAGACGAAGGAGAAACTTCTCCAACTACTTTTATTCTTCGCCTTCTAGCTATGTCATTCACATACAAAATATTTTTTTCCTTTCCCGTCGTTGAGATAGGTACAGTCGCCGGCTAACTACGAAGCGAATATCTACTATAACGTTCCTTGCCTCACTGCAGGCGACGTTTTTCTTTGCTTTTTCTTGAGGTAAGGTTGACTGAGGAAAAAGGCGGATTTCCTCTACTTTCTTATTGATTCAGCGCCTTGCGTTCCAGAGAAGCTTTTATGCTGCTCTCCTCGTTCGACTGACTCCGACCCAGTCTTTGTGTGTAGCCTCTTTTCTGCAACATTTCTTCTTTTGTCTTTGGTGTTTCGCGCCCGTGCTTGAGTCTGGGCAGTCAGAGAGAACTAGAAATCAATGAATAACGATGTTACATTTTTGTGTTGCATAAGGTTGTAAGAAAGGAACCAGTGTGAATGCATCACACCGCTGGTGACGCACTAATGTGAGTGCTGTATGTGCCAAGTAAGAAATCGTTAAGAGCTGCGCTTGTAGTTCATTCGATATGGCTGTAGCCAGAACAATAGAAACTAGAAAGGTTTTCTATTTATGAGGACCAGGCACGTGATTGATCAACCTATCGATTAATCGAATAATGTCTTAATTGTGATTACTTTTCTGTCCTGTCAATCAGTTAAATTTTGAGAAAAAAATTGCGGTGGCTTAGCTCGGCTATGCCAGAATATACGTAGCGTGAGCTTATGCGCACAAAATGAGAGGCGCTATCAAGCGGCTCCTGCGCAGCGTTAGACTTGGCTACCGCGCAACGGAGGCGCACAGCTGGGTACGTGGCGGCGCCAGTGCGTCTGCCGCGGGTATGACGTCACTCCTCTGGAATGCGCAGACCGGCGAGGCGCACGCGGTGGCGGCGGCGGCTCCGGCGCGCCAGCTGTGCGTCGTGTGACGTCACTGCTGCTCGCGCATGCGCAGACCGGCGAGGCGCGCGGCGCCGACTCCGGCCAACACCACCTAGACTAGGAGAAGGCCTCCGCACTTCTCCCCTCCTGCTCTCTGACGTCATCGCACCTTGCCCCAGAAATTTCAAAGCTCCTAACTATCTCGCCTCCCGACAGATGGCGCTAGCTTCGACTACCGTGACACCGTCGTGCGCGAACCCGGGAGGAAGCCGTCGCCATTTTTCCGGGTTGCTGACAGCAGGTGCGCTGCTTGTTTTTCTGTCATCGTACGGCCGTTCCTTGTTGCAGTGCCCGTTTTCGACGAACTTATTTCGTTGACGAATGCATACTGCGACATGGGGCGGTGTTGTGTACCGAACTGCCGAGGGAACTACGAGAATGGTCCCAAAGTTCGCTTGTTTTCTTTCCCGAGAGACGTTAAGCGAAGAGCGGAATGGCAGCGGGCTGTCCGGGGGCGCGACGTCGACGTGGGGCTGTTGAAGGACCCCAAGGTAAGCTGCATCCAGCGTGCGTCTTCCGAATGGCCAATATGTCTCGTAATCATCCCAAGAAATACTAATTGGTGTTTTATTTCTGTCACGCGCAGGTTTGCGAGCGTCACTTCAAACCGGAGCATCTGCGTACAACGTCCACGTATACGGACTGCGATGGACTAACGATTGAAGCTCCCATGAAGTTGACGTGGCTAACTCCAGACGCCTTCCCAGCCATTTTTCCTGACTGTCCTTCGTATATCTCGGATGCGCGCAAGTCTCGAGAAGTGCCTGAAGTGAAAAGAAAGCGACCTGAAAATCAGCTGCTCCAAAAAACCATTCAAGAGTCCCTTACAGTGTTTGAAGAAGAGGAAAAACAGCACAAAGTTCACAATCTCTGTGAACTGATTTCTCGTGTTAACGAGCGGCGAGATAGGAAGTTTTGGTGTACAACAGCATGTGAGACGTGCCTCACCTTCGCCCACATCGAACCGGCATTGCAAGCCCCTGAGCTGCTTGTGTCTGTGGTAGTGTCACAAGATCTCTCCGTTCGCGTGTATTTTAAGTACGCTCCGTTGGTGTCGGATGATGTGTGCATTCCTGGCGAAATCCGTGACGTTCGTGTGCTGGATAACCTTCTGGACGACGTGGAGCGCTATATTGAAAAGAAGGCCCATCAACAGGAGGACAAGGTAGGAAGAATGCTTGGACTGGCTTTCTCATTGCTCGATGACATTTGTGACGATGAGTTGCATGATGATGAGAGGGCTGACGCACTGATCTTCCTGAAGGAACAGTGTAAGCTGCTGACAAAGAAGAACGGAGGTGCGCGGTATTCTGCAGAGCTTTTAGTTTTTTGCAGCATATTGCACACTGAAGTATTCGAGCCTCGAATACTTCAGTCACTGAAGTATTCGAGGCGGAGACAAAATTCGCTTGCAGAACACTTTGATGCTGGAGGATATGCCGTTGTCATTGGAACCAAAATAACAGAAGCTTAATGCCGAGATGTTAATAGCAAGCATGGCATCAAGCTCACCCAAAGTAACCTGAAGGCATCACAAAATGATGTTCCTGCATTGGCATACATTGCCGGCTATCGTGCGCATGCTGCAATTAAACGTCAGCCATGTGAGGATTGTCAGTCACAGCTCATAATCACTGACCGAGAACTGCAGCAAAGTGAGCACGTACTCATTGATAGCATGAGCAGAGGAGGCTTAAAGTTTCCGCAGCCTTTCGTTGTAGATGTTGTTCTTGGGACGAAGACAGTCTTAGAGCACCTTGTAAGTAAGGATTATGAGCAGCGGTTTCATGCAGAAACCAACCAGAGGATGGTCCTTTTGAGCATCATGCAGTTTTTACTACAGTGACGGAGAGGAGTTGGACATTTGTGCAAGCGGCCACTATTCAGACACGGTACTGAAGAACATTTCAAAATCGGCTGTCAATACGCTCCGGAAAAACTATGTTGCTCGCAGGAATGTCACTATCATAAAAGAAAAAGGCTGCACAAAGCAAAGAAAGTTGCTAACGCTACAGTAAATTTTGCTAGTTGCCAGTTTACTCAAAAATGAAGCGAACTTCGGTAATGGCTAGTTTTTTTTTTTTAAGCTGGCAGTTTCGGCTTTTTGTTGCACAAAGTGATTATGGCTGTGATTATGACTACCAAATGCTTAAAGTTTGTTCTTTAGGATGCTCTTCATACATTGTAATAAATATTCTAATGGCTAGTTTGTTTTGTTGTTAACGTTGGCCAGTTTAGTATTTCGTTTTGTCCCACAATTTGATTATGGCTGTAAATATTACTGTACCAAATGCTGAAAGTTTCTTCGTTGTCCTACCTTATTGATACATTGTTATGAATGATCAAGTGGCTTGCGTTTCTTTTTTCTTTTCTAAAGCTGGTTTGTTCAGGTTTTTTTCGTCGCACAATGTAGTTATGTCTGTCATAATGGCCGTACTAAAAGGTAAAAGTTCGCGTCTTCCTTGTGATACACTGTACTTATATTGTAATAAATATTTTCCGATGTAGCCGGGTCTTGTGTACCTTTCTTTTAATGCCATCGGAAGCAGTCACGACCGCCGTGATGGAGCGCAGCAGCAGTATTCCATCTCCATGTAACTTAGTATTCGTTTGAAAATTTCATGTGCTATGCATCTATCGCGGCAATGCAGAAATAGGCGTTTTACGCAACTCTAGTAAGCGCCGCGCGGGAAGCTTCTGCGTCTCAGCAGCTCTCGTTGACGGGCCAGGTGCGTGACGTCACGGAGGCAGTGCGGAGGCCTTCTCCTAGTCTAGGTGGTGTTGCTCCGGGCCGCCAGCTGTGCGCCGTGTGACGTCACTGCTCCTCGCGCTTGCGCAGCACGGCTCTTTGACAGCCACGCGAAACTGCTTAACCTCGGCCGGTGTAGCTCACGCTACAAAAATGCAACCCTTTTATCACACAGACTTGAACCAGTACACCTGATATGAAGGCAAAATTTACGTGAAATTTTGACCTAATGTAAACCGAAGAGGCGAGTTTTGTAACTCCAAACAAGCGGAGGAAGGTTATACGTGTCCCAGCCACTTCAATGCCATGCGTGTGACCGTGTAGCGTAGCACAGTCTATCGTGAGCAATCAAAGGAATTCGCTTTTTCCGGAGAATATGAACAACTATATTTGCCTCTGGGGCTGAAGTAATATTTTTTGAGAGTGGGTGTTTTTTGATTGCTCTCAACTACACATCAAGGTTGATATAAAATCCGAAATTGTGCATTGCGCCACCTATTACATATGCAGCAAAGGCAAACAATGTAACTTTGACTCTCTAAAAACTATTATGCATGCGAATGAACAAAACCGATGAATCGAAGGATTAATCGAATATAACTGACAATTAATGGGGTTTTTGAATTGACGCCAAGCCCTGCTTTTACTAATCTGACTTGAGAAGAATGTTTCAGGGAAGCTTATAGTTTAGTTTAGGACGCCTTAGTTTGTTCAGTTGGGAACGTATGGAGGATGATGTGTCGGGGAAACAAAATGAAGTACTACTTATCTATTTTCGAAAGATGTAATGTGAAACATCTTGGTCGTTTAATTTTTAGTGTGTATGAATATAATAAAACAGATATTTTTTGACAGGAGCCCCCTTTCATTTAATGGGAATTTTCTCCTCTCAGTTTCAGCCTACCACCTCTCGCTTGCGTCCAGCCGATCAGCTTGGCAGAATTGTTTCATCTTCTTCGGTGTTGTCAATCTCTGTGGCGTGCTTACAAGCGTCTCATTCTAGTTCCGCTGCCTGGGGTGGAGCCTTGGGAAGGATGAGAGCCACTTTACGTCTTCTAAACGTCACGAAACGTTTCTTGGAAGCCCTCGCCATGTCTTAGAGGACAAATTGATTGGTATCTTGAATTCTTAAAGTGGATCTAGAAACGGCGGAGTTATGGGCATGTTAAAATAATGTTGAACACTCGGACTTATTGATAACAACGGTGACAGGCAGGCGCTTACTTCTACGCGTACGCCGCGGTACCGCTGATTATGCGTGCAGGCGATGACGTAGCACGTCTGCTTCACAGTTATGCCACAATGGTTACATGGACTTTAACAGCGAAGCTGGTTATGACCCACAGATCAGATTTCTGGAATTTTTTCGTGTCGCCGTCCTCACGGAAAACAATTCTTTAGCGATTGAAGCGAATAGTGCATATCACGCATAAGCTATACAGCACAGTATTCGTTTCCATTAAGAACAAGCAGGAAACAATCATCCGAATTAGATAATTGATGATAAGGCGCTCCTAATAACAATGCAAAGCAAGTCACGCTGACAGCATGCGTTTCACGGTTAACGTTATTGTTGCGCAGGCAGTTTTCGACGTGAGGAGTGACGTCACAAGCCTTTCATATAGAAAAAGTTTTGGTACAGTGCATTTACTTTTCTTTCGTCAATCATTTGGTAGAGACCCTTTTGCTGTTTACAAACATGAACTGCCGCTTGCGACCTAACCGATGTCCGGTCGCACTGCCTTTACAAGCCTGTTGAGCTTGCTTTCATGTCACCAATGCTAGAAACCATTAATGCTACACTGACAACAAAGTTAAAGATGTTACGGGGATCTTCGGCGGTACAATATTACATTTTGGAGGAGGCAAGTCGGTTTACAAGGATACTCGAAACATTTTAACATATCTCGCCCTCCTTCGTTCTTTTTGCGTTCACCTGGAGAATTGTTGGTTAAACGCTTCATCTTCATTTTAAGCCGTGGTGTTAAAGAAGCCTTTGTTTATTCTTTTTATCAAACGGAAGTTCTCTGGCATGTCAAAGAGTGGAGCACCACCTGGTGGCGTTTGACAAAAAGGGTCTATAGTGCAGTCGGCAATCGTTACAGGTGATACCACAGCGTCGCTGTCCAACCACCTTCACAGCGTAGATTGGAGCCCCTACTTTTTTCTATGTCCCTGCCAAAATATTATTGGACGTACAAAAAGGCCAGAGCAAGATTTTATTTAGGTTTATAGAGCTGCATGGACTTCATTCTATAAATATCTAGGTGGCTTTATAATATTAGTATAAGCCGAAAAAATACTAAAGTCCAAAATGACAATATATATAAACGCAGAAAAGAGCTTTGACTTTCCTTGCTACTTTGAATGATTCCGCAATTCTCCAGGACGCAGAAAGCCCATTGTAACACGTCACACTCTACGTTTCTTAAGTTCTCAGTGACGATAGTGTAGGCAAGAAAGCGCAGCTTCTTTATAAACTTTTTTGCACTAAGCGAATAGCAATAAGAATAACACCACAAACCAAATACAAAAAAACAAACAAAAAAACATGTCAGCAACATTAAAGATGATTTGTGGTGTGCCAAATGTTTCCTGTCAAGAAGCTGGCAAATAGCAAGAAAACCAGGACGATCCCTTGTCCCATTCCTTCACCCGGAAAGCAGAAACGACAGTGAAGAATTAGCTTTCCCAGAATTAATCACACAAGGGTGACTTTGACCTCGTGAAGCCCCTTGTTTTTTCGGCGCTGAAAAATATCTCGTCAGGGCAGCACGTTGCTGCAGCTGAATCGCTGAACCGAGAGCTTTACGCTTCTCCTCATTTCACCAAGTGTCTCCCGTAGGGAGCGGGAATGTTGGCAAATATTCCGAGCGTTCCGGACTTTGAGGCTCTAATAAGTGAACAAAACGCCGACAACCACGATGTTATTTCTATGGGACGTTTGTTCTCGCTACGAATGAATTCCATACGTCCGTTACTTTTTGTCAGAAAAAAAAGTGGCAGGATATCTGGATACTGCAGCTCTCGCTTCAGAAACAAAGCTCGGAATTGAGCAGACGGTTACAGTTCGAGCGTCCGTCGTTTAATCTTACTGTGGCGTTAAGTGAAAAAGGTTCTCGACTGTAATAAAGGAAGGACAAAGCCCTTGAACGTAAAGGAGCTGGAGGCATTGCAATGAGAAAAGTACGAGTAGCTGAAAACGGAAAAGAAAAGTTTGCACAGTCGTTGAAAGCTTAAGGAACGCAGTGCGCCATGAATTACGAGAGGGGTTGTGCGAATAGTAAAGTACCTAGATAAGAGCTTCCTACATGTAGCTACATTCTTTGAAGCGCCGACTGCGTGACGGTGCAGGTTTTAGGAAGGAAGCGAATGGCGGCCCACAGCAGAGGTTTGAACTTAATGCCGCCATTTGCTTTTAGCGGAATGTGCTTTGTCATTTGTATTGGTTGTCGTTACTTGTAAAAGAAGTATCAAGAGACTTTAGCCAAGAGTGGTTCGAATCGAATGGCGCTGCGTCATTCATAGCTTTGACACTGCGAGGGAAAGCCAAGACGCCCGGTTCTTTCTACAGTGCAGAAGCGAGGGATGACGCTGCTCTAGGTTCCAACCACTAATTGCACACCCCTTTTCACGAGAATTTTATTATCGACAGTGGTATTGTCGGAATTAGCTGATAAGAACGTCAACAAAAGACTCACGAAGCAAAAAGCACAAATAAAAACGTACCACGCCTTACATTTTCTTCAATTGCCGCTGACTAATAACAGCCTTACACGGGTAACGAATAATATTTGTATCCAGCGTGTTGGTCCAGGTATTCATCTAGCGTTTCATTCTTTATTCATCTAGCGTTTTATTCTTTCCGCTAAATGTACGGGTAGCGAGAATTTTTTTTTTTTTAAATATTGATCAGTCTCTAGTTTTATGGTAATATTTCTGAAAATATTCACTTGACCCCGTTCAGTTTGGCGTCCTTATACTGTGTAGTTTATGGTGAGGTTATTGAAGTCAGCGTGTATATATAGATTCCGGTCGGCAACCTTATAACAATGTGCTTTGGCTCGCTCGTTCGCAATAGCACATGTCCCCCTATATGTCTACGTCGATCAAACAGTATAATGAACAGGGACATCTTGGCCATTCCGATTATTCCGTTTTCACTGGACAGCCTATAAGTGATTGCGGTTCATGACCTGATCAAAAACACAGAGGAACCAATCTCGAAACGACCCGATGTTGTCACTAAAATTTATGCTTTGTCGCTTGTGGAGTTGCTCACAGCTTGAGAAACGGAGGGCGTGGTGATCATCCGTCCGCAGCCAATAGGGATTGAGGCATCGGCCGATGAGAACATCAAAGGAGCGGATCACGAAGCAAGAGGCGTGGACATATTAAGCCACGTCATGTGTTTCTTGAGCTTGCAGTGACTACGTGTCACTGGCTCTACGGCATCGTGACGGAATCGACATGAAGAATCCGCCCTTAGGCATTTTGTTGTTTGCTTCGCTCACAGGTGCTCTTATCATTTGTTTTGGAGTAGCCATATTTCGTGTTCGAATCAGGTGGAATAAATAGGGCTTTCATTGTGGGCCATGTTTTCTTGTTATGCGGAGGGCAAGTTCGTCTGCTTCTCGCGCAGGGGGTAGTGGTGACGTCAGAACGCCGAGCCCTGATTGGCTGATCGCGGTCCCCTATCTGAGCGTCGTCTGCTCCTTTGCAACGTCGTCTGCTCGCAACGTCGTCTGCGTCTGTCTTACCTTTCCTGCGACTTTTGCAAGTGGAGAGGCCAGATTCACGAAACTATCTTACGCCAAAAATATGCGTAAGACAAAACTTAAAAACAAATTCGTATTCACGAACCGAAATTTTCGTAAGCTTTGCGCAGGTTACGACAAAATCCTACGACAGCTCCGAAGCTACGCACTTGTTACGATCAAATCAGCATGGCCGACAGCGTCGCGGTCGCGACGACCAACGGACGTTTATTTTTCTACGTGCGCTTCTCTCGCGTCCCGACTTCAAGCAGCAAGAAAAAGTAAAAAGTACTTGAACCAGACCACGACGAACAAGAACGCTGGATCCACAAACACCCGGGAAAAGCTCCAACGGCCACGATTCCACCGACACCGACCAAGCGAACTCGGCAGATAGGCCTAGCAGCCACTCCGACTCGGTGACCGTCTGCCCACGACCGGCTGGCGTGCTGAATGGAATGTGCCCGCGCGACCCTTGTGAACCCTTCCCGTACTGTACTGTGATCACTGACCTCAATTTTAGATTAAGAGGTCAATCTCTTCCTCTTGTCATCGCCTTGTTTTCCGAGGCAACGGTGACTCTCGCCGGTGAAAAAGCGGTGAATATCCGACAGACGCAGGAAAGGTAAAGGAGCCATCGCTTTGACTAGCAGACGTAAAGCAGACGACGTTAACTGCGCCAACCCGCCGACGCCGTTAGAGAATGAGGAGTCTTGCCGCACACGAAAGGGGGGGAAAAAGTATTTGGGAGGGAACTTGCGGACACTAACACGCTCACTCTCGGTTCTTAGCAAACAAACCTCGGCGTCTCGGGACACCTCGCCAGTGAGTACTTTGACTTCCCTCCTTGATGCGCGTCTGCTATAGTTGTTCGACAAAAACAACGAACCGCTCGAGTTATTTCGTCTGCCTTCTCTGAAAGGCGCAGGAAAGGTAAGACAGACGCAGACGACGTTGCGAGCAGAAGGAGCAGACGACGCTCAGATAGGGGACCGCGATCAGCCAATCAGGGCTCGGCGTTCTGACGTCACCGCTACTTCCTTTCTCATGCGCAGAAGACGAAAATGAGCCCACTTGCGAGGCGTATTACTTTATAATGATAGCATCATAGTTAAGGCCTGCGTCAGGCGTTCTTGGACACCGGCAGGGCGAAAGTTCAAACGGACCGTCTCACGACACCGCCGTGGGGTGGGGAGGCGATAATTCTCCCCATGGTCTGGGTACCCCCGAACTTCTGTCGGCGAGGACCCTGGCGGAGCGTGATTTGTCGCTTTTTCAAGTGCCGCGCCTGCCATCGGCAAAGACAACAGACGCGGCCGACTCTTCTCCAGGCGGGACACCCGAGACCGGAAGCCATGGACAACTACGCCGAAGCTAGAACCCCCTTTTGCCGACGTGGGTTTGTGTTGTGTGTGCGTGTTTGACTCCGGCAGGTCGAGCGTTCTGGGACGAGGAATGCGACCTCTGCGGCAACACGACGCCTGGGGATGCTGCGGCGCCTCGGGCTGGTGCGCCCTCGGTGACGTGTGCAACGTGCAGCTGCGAACTGGACGACCAGGAGAGGGTGTGGTGGACGGAACTGCAGCGTGAGGAACGAATGGAGGGGGACAGCACCGAGGGAAAGGAGGACAGCGATAATTCCGAAGGGTTGTTTTTGAACCGGGGAGACGAGGAGAAACGGACTTGGGAGCCGGACTCGTTTTGCTTGTACTCATGATATCCAAGACTTCTGATTAAACCAACCTACTAAACAGCACGTCGTCATGTCGCTAACAGAGATTCGGGTCGGGAGCTACCATCAGGCCATCTGTGATCGGAGCACCCGGCGGGAGGAACCTATCTGGCGCAGTCGACAGCAATCTACTGTTGGGCGCTGAGGACGTGGCCAACCTGGTGGAAGGGTGGACAAGGACCTGGAACTGTGAAGTCTCAAGCAACAGGACGAGCGGAACCACAACTCCAAGCTGTGAACACAAGGACGTGCAGGTTGGTGTCTCTTGATTGCGGACTCGGAGCGCACCATGACCGAACGGTATGAGTTGCGTAGCGGCGGGGGCAGTCGGGGAGAACAAACTGACAACACAGTGGAGGTGGGCTTGGTTGCGGTCAATGAGACGAGCGACAGTAGGATGTCATCAATGTCGGGCCCTGACCAGTTGGCGATGTTGCAGACGCAACTAAAAATAGCAGAAGTCGAATTGGAAAGAGAGAGATTGAGAAGTCAAAGTGGTGCGAGATCTACCATGCGGGTTGACGGTGATCTGGCAGGCGGGGACGAGGATCGGAGGCTAAGATACACCGCCATGTTAAAAGGCGTGTTAATCCCTATGCCGTCTCAAGAGCCGCTTGTGCCTGGGTGGTTTGAAGATGTGGAGGCCACTCTGGATTCGTATGAAGTTCCCCATGAGTGGAGGGCGGGACTGGTTTTACCACGCTTGAGTGAAAAGGCACGGGGTCTGTTAACTCGGCTATCTGCAGAACAACGTAAGAGTTACGCGGAACTAAAGGGAGCCGTTCTGAAAGGGCTTAGACTCTCGGCGGCAGAGTACCGCCGTCTCTTCGCACAATCAAAGAGAAGGAGCGATGAGACATGGGCGCAATTTACCACGCGATTGGAGAACTACCTGATTTATTACATGCAAAGTTGTAAAGTAACAACAATCGAAAAGTTCAGAGAACTGGTGGTCGCGGACAGGCTACGAGAAAGCTTGGGTCACGACGCCCGTACGTTCATCATCCAGAACGAGAAGGCTGGGGAGGCGCTAACCCCTCATGAGATGGCGGATCTCGCAGAGAGTTTTGAGGAGAGCATTCGAGAAAAATCAAGTAGAGGGACAGGAACACCAGCTAGGCCGTACGGAAGTTCGGGGAGACACTGAAACAGCGGGGTGCAGAGGCAAATCAAAGGGTTCCCGATAACGTGAAAAGGTGCTTTCTGTGCCGGTCTCCGACCCACATGGCTCGAAACTGTCCGAGTGCGGGTGTTAGGCAGGCAAATCAGGTGCAGGTGGAAGGGGTAGACGATGTCCTGGTTGCTCGCGTTGAAGGCGTGGAACTGGATATCGAGGGCTCTATGCGGCCGGCCATCGCGGTTAAGACACAGGAGCTTCAGAAACCACAGGTCGTAATCCTGGCGAGTGGTCACAGTATGTTTACAGGGAACGTTGATTCTGGAGCGGAAATCAGTGTAGTCAGAAGATCTCTCGTGCCCGATTACCAGCCGTCAGGCTCTAAGATCAGGATGACGGGCGCCTTTGGACAACAGGTCACTGCTGACCTGGCCTATGTACCACTGAGACTGCGAGACGAGCCGCAGTACGTTACGTATGGTCCAGACGAGGTTGGAATCCTTTGCGCAGTAACAGATAAGTTGGCTAGAGGGATTGACGTTCTGCTGACACCTGACGCGTACGAGCAGTTATTGGAGCGGACTGCCCAGATGCCTGAACTTGATACCAATGTAGAGGTGGTTAAACTTCAGGAACGCGAGGATGGGCAAGCTCGTTTTAAGATGGATGAGGTGATAAGAGAGGCGACTGCAAGCGCAGTACAGTGTGGGCGGACGGGAGATGCTCCTGATGTTGGCGAACGTGCGCGCTTCCGAGACAGCCAGATGAGGGACCCAACATTGAAGGAAGGATGGGAACAGGCGCGGGCAAACACCCATGGAATGATTGTGGTGGATGGTCTCCTGTATCACCGAGAACCTGTTAGGGGAAGGTCCTGCACCCAACTTATGCTACCAGAATCACGTCGCGCCGACGTGGTGCGCCTGGCACACGATGCGGCTTGGGCTGGGCACCTAGGCGAAAGAAAAACATTGCAGCGAATCAAGAGCGCATTCTTTTGGCCGGGGGTGGCGGCTGAGGTGAAGCGGTACTGTCAGGGTTGTCATGGATGCCAGGTGAGGTCTCCAGCTAAGATGCTCGATCGAGTCCCAATCACCCCGATCACAAGGCCAAGGGTGCCGTTTCAGGTAGTGAACATGGACTGTATAGGTCCAATTGATCCCCCTTCAGCTAGAGGGCATCGATATGCCCTTTGTGTGGTCGATCAGTGCACGAGATGGCCGGAGGTCGTATGCCTACGGACACTAACCGCAAAAGCCGCTTGTGATGCACTTTTGGAGATCTTTGCTCGGGTAGGGGTGCCGGAAATGATTTGTTCGGACAACGGGTCAAATTTCACAGCGCAGCTTACACAGGAGTTCCTGGCAAAAATGGGAGCCACCCCTCGATTTTCCACGCCGGATCATCCCCAAAGTAATGGTCTAGTGGAACGCTGGAACGGAACGTTCAAGAGTATGCTTTACCATGTCATACAAACAGAGGGACGAAACTGGGATCGGCATGTACCCTTCTTGCTCTGGGCATACCGAGAAGTTCCAAATGCGACCACGGGGGAGAGTCCCTTCGAGCTTATGTATGGAAGGGTGCCGGTAGGCCCACTCAGTATTCTTCAGAAGACATGGTCAGGAGATTGGGTGGTGCCGGATGGACTGGCCACATCTGCAGAGAGATACTTGCATGACTTGAGAGAGAAGCTGGCAGTAGCGAACCAGAGAGCAGAAAGGGCCACCGACACCAACCAAGAGCGATATGCGAATCGTTATAACCTCAGGGCAAGGGAAAAACAGTTCGATGAAGGTGAGAAGGTGCTCCTGCAGGAGCCCAGTGGGGTAGGAAAGTTGGCTCCGAAATGGACAGGTCCGGTAACGATAGTTAGACGTGAGCGTCCTTACAGCTACCTAGTGGAAACTAGCAACGGAGGCCAGCGGCGTGTTCATGCCGATAAGCTGCGACCATATCGCGTACAGGTGAATGCAGTCGGTGTGATCTTTGAGCAGGATGAGGAGTTCGGAGATATTCAAACAATCCCCGTGTTGCGGCGGGAACACGAGAAGATGCCGACAGTAAACCTGGATCACCTGACGCCCCCTCAGAAACAGGAGATTTCGTCGCTAATAGATCAAAGACGCGAGGTGTTCTCGGACACACCGGGATTGTGCAGTGTGGGCGCACACAAAATAAAGTTAAAGGAAGGATGCGAGGTTAAGCGTACGTACGCTTATCGGATCCCGATGACGTTTCGTGCCGAGGTGGAACGGCAAGTTCTAGAGCTCGAACGATGGGGCTTGATCTATCCCACAGAAAGTGAGCATGCGCACCCGGTTGTATGCGTGGCAAAGAAGGATGGGGGGATGCGTCTGTGTGTGGATTACCGGCGGTTAAACGCCATCACTGAGCCCGACGCCTTCCCCATGGGAAGGGCCAGCGAATTACTTTATCAGGTGGCGGCCGCCAACTACATTACGGTGATCGACATGTTGCGTGGATATTGGCAGATACCTCTTGACGAAGGGGCCCAGAACTGCACGGCCTTTGTCACACATCAGGGGCAGTATTCATGGAGGGTCATGCCGTATGGGCTTCGGAACTCGGCGGCGACGTTCCAGCGAGTCATGAATCAAATTCTCGCGCCACATCAGGCGTACTCATGCGCATACATCGACGATGTGGCGGTGTTTTCGTGTACTTGGGGGAACACGTTGCTCACGTGGCGCACGTTTTGCGGGCAATCGCGGAGGCAGGGTTGACCGTGAATGCGTCTAAATGCAAGTTCGCACAGCGCGAGGTCCACTATCTTGGACATGTTATCGGGTCCGGGAGGCACGCGCCGGACCCGGAGCGAGTCGCAGCACTGAGAGAGATTCCGAGACCGGAGGGCAAGAGGGATCTTCGTAGCTTTCTGGGCCTAGTTAACTATTACCGAGACTATGTCCCTGGGTACTCATCCGTGATCCTTCCGCTGACCGAGTTGACTAGCCGACGCACACCGCAACGGTTGCCTTGGAGTCAAGAGGCAGAAAGCGCCTTTCGGGAAATCAAGAGGTGCTTATTGCAGGCACCCTCGCTGTACGCGCCAGACCCGAGTAGGGAGTACTTGCTCGCCACGGATGCGTCGGAGGTGGCGGTCGGAGCATGCCTCTCACAGTTGGGCGCGGATGGCCGAGAGCACCCGATCGCTTTCCTGAGCAAAAAGTTAAGTCCCGCACAGACTCGATGGGCGACAATTGAGAGAGAGGCCTACGCGATCATTTGGGCACTGCAGCGCTTAGAGACGTGGTTATTTGGGGCAGACATTCGGGTCGTGACTGATCATAACCCACTGAAATTCCTGACCTCGACCTCGCCACAGAGTGCCCGTCTGACTCGGTGGGCACTGGCACTGCAGAAATTTAGTGTAACAGTGGTACACAGGAAAGGAAGTTTGCACTCTAACGCCGACGCGTTGTCTCGATTGATTGCACCAACCTCCCCTTCGGTTAATTGGGAAGGGTAGCTTGTTGGCGGTTGGGGCAATGGTGTACGTCATGGTGCGTCTGGGTTCGCGGTGGGATGACGCCGACTGCAGAGGTGTGGTGTGTGGTGCGCGAATACGTCGTTTCAACTGATCTACTGTAATATGTGGTGCATCACGAAACGTATATGCAACACAGTGGGAATGGAGGTGTCAGGCGTTCTTGGACACCGGCAGGGCGAAAGTTCAAACGGACCGTCGCACGACACCGCCGTGGGGTGGGGGAGGCGATAATTCTCCCCATGGTCTGGGTACCCCCGAACTTCTGTCGGCGAGGACCCTCGCGGAGCGTGATTTGTCGCTTTTTCAAGTGCCGCGCCTGCCATCGGCAAAGACAACAGACGCGGCCGACTCTTCTCCAGGCGGGACACCCGAGACCGGAAGCCATGGACAACTACGCCGAAGCTAGAACCCCCTTTTGCCGACGTGGGTTTGTGTTGTGTGTGCGTGTTTGACTCCGGCAGGTCGAGCGTTCTGGGACGAGGAATGCGACCTCTGCGGCAACACGACGCCTGGGGATGCTGCGGCGCCTCGGGCTGGTGCGCCCTCGGTGACGTGTGCAACGTGCAGCTGCGAACTGGACGACCAGGAGAGGGTGTGGTGGACGGAACTGCAGCGTGAGGAACGAATGGAGGGGGACAGCACCGAGGGAAAGGAGGACAGCGATAATTCCGAAGGGTTGTTTTTGAACCGGGGAGACGAGGAGAAACGGACTTGGGAGCCGGACTCGTTTTGCTTGTACTCATGTTATCCAAGACTTCTGATTAAACCAACCTACTAAACAACACGTCGTCATGTCGCTAACAGAGATTAGGGTCGGGAGCTACCATCAGGCCATCTGTGATCGGAGCACCCGG
>JAZHYW010034336.1:0-16757 GCA_037355805.1 Ixodes ricinus | reverse complement strand
ATAAATCTTTATTTCCATCGATTATGATGGTGGGGCCCGTGGAAAAAGCTGCAATATGCAGCTTGACTGGTCCTCGGGCCCCTACAATGGTCAGCAGCAACGGAACGGAAATAAAATAATAAAAAAAAACACACACACACACACACAAAAGCAACAATTGAAATATACAAAACTACGCACTTGCCTGTTTTTTTGTTTTTTTAAGCAAATGGACAAACAGAAAACGCAGCAAAAATTTACAAAACTCTGCACTTTGGTCTAATAATAAAGCAAAATAAAAAGAATAAATAAAAAAATATAGAAATCAGGTACAAATCAGGAGCAAAAATACAAACGCAATTCTTTAGAAGTTTTGGAGTCAAAATCTACATCATCAATATAAAAATTATTTAACAAGTGTGGTAGGGCAAATTTAAGCATTTGGAGACCATAGTTCGTTCGCTGAGTGACCACCTTCCACTTCTCCGCGCCGCGAGTGGGGTATGCTGGTGAATTTTCCTGTAAACATGCAAGGTTTTCTAAAAACATGAGCCCCTTATTTTTTCCCTCCTGAAACTAGCACATAGTCTATAATCGTATAAGTTGTAAATAGTAATTATCTTAAAATTTCTAAATATTTCAGAAGTGTGAGCATCATAAGGGACATTGCATATGCTCCTTAATATTTTTTTTGTAACAAAAACAGTTTTTCCATATTGGTTAGTGTAGATGAACCCCATACTAGATGGCAGTATGTTAAGTGAGAGTAAAATAGAGAGTTGTAAACTAACATCTTAACATTCGTGGGCAACAAAGAACGGTTGCGGTTTAGGATCCCAATTACTCGGCATAATTTTGGAATAAGATAATTTATATGGCAATCCCAGGACATGTTCTCATTAAAAAAAACGCCAAGAGTTTTGAAAGAACTAACTATTTCAATTGGACAAGAATTTAAACTCAGTGATCTAGATAAGACCACAGACTTGCTTTTTGGACGAAAAATTATTGCTTTTGTTTTATTAATGTTTACCTTTAAAGAGTTACAATTGCTCCAGGATTTTATCTTTGATAAGGTGTGGTTGGCCATATCTATTAGGTCATCACCTGTTTCGGAAGAAAAAATATGCTAGTATCATCCGCGTAGTTAACAAATTTTGCTTCCCTGTTAATGTTCACAATGTCGTTTACGTATAAGTTAAAAAGAAAGGGTCCTAAAATACTTCCTTGCGGAACACCTGAGGTGATGGGTTTTACAGTGGATGAGAAACTGTTCATGCATACGAATTGTTTACGATATTGCAAGTAGGACTGTAAAAGCAAAAGTGCCTGTCCACGAATACCGTACATTTCAAGTTTTTTAAATAAGACATCATGACTTAGGCAGTCAAATGCTTTCGTGAAATCTAAAAATAACCCCAGCACTATTTTTTTGTTTTCAAATTTTTTCAAAATGAATTCTTTTTGGGTAAGTAACGCTGTTTCAGTAGAGCAGTCCTTCCGGAAACCAAACTGAGAAGAGGTGATAAGATTATATTTGTTTGAAAAGTTTACTAAACGATGATAGATTAATTTCTCTAAAGCTTTAGAAAAAACGGGCAATATAGAGATGGGCCTATAATTGCCTAGCTCATTTTTATCGCCTTTTTTATATAAAACAGACACCTTTGCTATCTGCATTCGTGTAGGAAATACACCCGTTTCAAAAGAAAGATTAAATATATACGTTAACACGGGAGCAATTATATCGATGACATATTTAATTGGACGAATTTGTATTTCATCAACATCACAACTTGCACTATTTTTTAGCTGCATTATCACATTACTAACTTCTGTGCTGGTAATTGGCTCTAAAAAAATAGAATTGCAGTTTCTTTGCTGAATGTATTTGCAGCAGTCGGATCCATCGACAGTGCTACCTAGATTTACAAAATGATCATTGAACACATTTGCTAAGTTTTTACCGGTTACGTAAACATCTTTGTACAATAACGTTTCAATGGTGTTAGACACAGGAGCACCCCTAACCAAAGAACCTAGATGCTTCCACATAACATCGGTGCGACCACTTGATGCAGAAAAAGGGAAGAGTAGTAACGTTTTTTTGCATTCTTTAGTTCTTTATTTAGGTTGTTTCGATAAGTCTTGAAAATTTGAAGAGCGTCTGGATCACGGTTTTTAATAAATCGATTATATAGAGCATCTTTCCTGCGAATCCTTTTGAACATGGCGCAGGTTATCCACGGTTTTCGAATCTTTTTGGATTGTCTTACGGATTTATACGGAAAGTGATGTCTATACATTTGAAGAACAAGTTCTAGAAATGTGTTATAAGCATCGTCGGCAGTACTTTGCTCAAGCACGGCGTCCCAATTTATAGCTGCTATGTCCCGTCTAAAGGCGTCGAGGCTTTTGATTTCTACATTTTGAATAAATATGGATTGGTTTTTTATTGTCTTCCTACGTAGATTATATTGCACCTGTAAAAATATTGGAAGATGGTCACTCAGGTCACAGCTAATTACTCCACTTTTTACTCTATCTAGGTGATAATTTGTAATAAATAAGTCTAAAACAGTTGTTGAGTGCAAAGTAATTCTGGTGGGATTAGTGATTGTATTAGTACACCCGTGCACGCCAACAAGACTCTCCATTTGTTTTTTCGTGGCACTGTCAGAAAACATATTTATATTGAAGTCACCACCACAAATGACGTTATAATGACTCTCGTTTATAAAACTCAAAAATGATTCAAAAAATTCAAAAAATGCCGAAATGCTACCATCTGGTGGGCGGTAAACAACAGCAAAAATATTCTGGTTTTTTCGCAGACACAATACTTCCACATCCTTCGTGATAAAAGTGTAGTCACTCAGAAGATCACAGTTTATGTCTTCTTTTATCAGGAGAGCTAATCCTCCGCCGCGTTTTAAAGTACGATTTAAAATGTAAGTTTTATACGATGGTAAACAAAATATATCAAAATTATCGGTGTACCAAGTCTCGGTAAACATAATAACATCAAAAAGACCACTAAACTGATCGAAAAGAAGTTCAAGGTTAGTTTTCTTATTTACAGCTGATTGTACATTTAAATGAAAACAAGTCAAATAGGAACCACTTTCTTGTTCAAGGTGACCTATAAGGTCCTGAGGAAGCAAAGGAGTTTGGTTCGCCATTGAGGAGAAGAAACCTGTTTCAAAACATGAAGGAAAGAATGGCCGGTTTACCTACTACGACGAAGCAAGTCATCCTCGCTCCTTACAACAATCGGTCGGTCACCGTCCTGTTTTCTTGCTAAGATACTTCCGCCGCGGTGCCACACGTACCGAAAACCAGCCCCCTTAGCCCACTCCTTTGCCTTCCACAGTAGTTCCCTGTTTTTCTTAGTCATGTTTTCGACAATAAACACATCGGGCTTCGTTCCTGACAGCTTTCTTTTGTTTTGCAGCCACTGTTCTCTCGTGGTTTGTCTGGCGAAGCGGATGATGATATGCGGCACCTTATCGGGTTTAGCGGGTAATCTGTGTATAGCAACTACATCGTTCGTTGTTAGGGGTGGAAGCTGCAATCTGGACGCTACCTCGTTGACCTTATCAAGCAAGTTCTCGTTTTCAGTTTTGATAACGCCGTGAACCTCGAGGTTTAATTTCCTTGATTGCCACTCAAGATCGCTAATTTCGCTCTGCAAGCGCTCGATCTCATTAGCAGGGTTCGCTTCTTCGGCAGCGTCCATGCGTTTTCTCAGCTCTTTAATCTCTTTGTCGTGCCGAATTTGGTTTTTTAGAACGTCATCGTATTGTTTAGACACCTCTTGAATTTTTTTTCGATGTTGTCAACGGTCACTTTCAAGGGTTCTAGGCCGTCAAGCTTACGGTTTATATCCGCTAGTAAGCGTGCTACATCAAGGTCCGGTTTATTTTTCCCTGCCTGATCCCCTTTAGATTTTCCTGGTTTGCAGCTTGGGCATCGCCAAGCCTTTTTGTAACCATCTTTTTTAGATTTATACGTTGACTCAGATACACCAGAGCATTCGCCCAAGTGATAGGAACGGTCACAATCCGAACATGTCAAGGCATTTACATCGCTCCCGATTAGGGAGCGACATTTTGAACAAACAACATCATCATCATCATCCGACGACGACGGCATCAAGAACTATGCAAATCGAAAAACAATTCAAAATAGACTGATGTTTGGCAGCAGCAGCAGCAATAATCAATGCCTTATTATATAAAATCAGGGGAAAGACTAACCTGGAAGTGGCAAAGGCGAGATGTTAGCCGACTGTGTAGTACTGACGCCGCTGCTGCTGCCAAAGTGATGGCCCGTGCCTCCGAACAGCTCCTTTAACCCAGAAGAAGGTGTCGCTGACGTCGCTTCAAACGGTGATTGGCTGGTAGCACAGGGCGATGACGTTGATTGATCCGTGCGGATGACTTGCCACGTTCAGTATCAGGAGCAGATCCGAGTCTCGCGGTTTTCCGGTAGCAGCCACCAGCACTCAGCAGAACGTGGAAAAACTGGAAGTGGCAAAGGCGAGATGTTAGCCGACTGTGTAGTACTGACGCCGCTGCTGCTGCCAAAGTGATGGCCCGTGCCTCCGAACAGCTCCTTTAACCCAGAAGAAGGTGTCGCTGACGTCGCTTCAAACGGTGATTGGCTGGTAGCACAGGGCGATGACGTTGATTGATCCGTGCGGATGACTTGCCACGTTCAGTATCAGGAGCAGATCCGAGTCTCGCGGTTTTCCGGTAGCAGCCACCAGCACTCAGCAGAACGTGGAAAAACTGGAAGTGGCAAAGGCGAGATGTTAGCCGACTGTGTAGTACTGACGCCGCTGCTGCTGCCAAAGTGATGGCCCGTGCCTCCGAACAGCTCCTTTAACCCAGAAGAAGGTGTCGCTGACGTCGCTTCAAACGGTGATTGGCTGGTAGCACAGGGCGATGACGTTGATTGATCCGTGCGGATGACTTGCCACGTTCAGTATCAGGAGCAGATCCGAGTCTCGCGGTTTTCCGGTAGCAGCCACCAGCACTCAGCAGAACGTGGAAAAACTGGAAGTGGCAAAGGCGAGATGTTAGCCGACTGTGTAGTACTGACGCCGCTGCTGCTGCCAAAGTGATGGCCCGTGCCTCCGAACAGCTCCTTTAACCCAGAAGAAGGTGTCGCTGACGTCGCTTCAAACGGTGATTGGCTGGTAGCACAGGGCGATGACGTTGATTGATCCGTGCGGATGACTTGCCACGTTCAGTATCAGGAGCAGATCCGAGTCTCGCGGTTTTCCGGTAGCAGCCACCAGCACTCAGCAGAACGTGGAAAAACTGGAAGTGGCAAAGGCGAGATGTTAGCCGACTGTGTAGTACTGACGCCGCTGCTGCTGCCAAAGTGATGGCCCGTGCCTCCGAACAGCTCCTTTAACCCAGAAGAAGGTGTCGCTGACGTCGCTTCAAACGGTGATTGGCTGGTAGCACAGGGCGATGACGTTGATTGATCCGTGCGGATGACTTGCCACGTTCAGTATCAGGAGCAGATCCGAGTCTCGCGGTTTTCCGGTAGCAGCCACCAGCACTCAGCAGAACGTGGAAAAACTGGAAGTGGCAAAGGCGAGATGTTAGCCGACTGTGTAGTACTGACGCCGCTGCTGCTGCCAAAGTGATGGCCCGTGCCTCCGAACAGCTCCTTTAACCCAGAAGAAGGTGTCGCTGACGTCGCTTCAAACGGTGATTGGCTGGTAGCACAGGGCGATGACGTTGATTGATCCGTGCGGATGACTTGCCACGTTCAGTATCAGGAGCAGATCCGAGTCTCGCGGTTTTCCGGTAGCAGCCACCAGCACTCAGCAGAACGTGGAAAAACTGGAAGTGGCAAAGGCGAGATGTTAGCCGACTGTGTAGTACTGACGCCGCTGCTGCTGCCAAAGTGATGGCCCGTGCCTCCGAACAGCTCCTTTAACCCAGAAGAAGGTGTCGCTGACGTCGCTTCAAACGGTGATTGGCTGGTAGCACAGGGCGATGACGTTGATTGATCCGTGCGGATGACTTGCCACGTTCAGTATCAGGAGCAGATCCGAGTCTCGCGGTTTTCCGGTAGCAGCCACCAGCACTCAGCAGAACGTGGAAAAACTGGAAGTGGCAAAGGCGAGATGTTAGCCGACTGTGTAGTACTGACGCCGCTGCTGCTGCCAAAGTGATGGCCCGTGCCTCCGAACAGCTCCTTTAACCCAGAAGAAGGTGTCGCTGACGTCGCTTCAAACGGTGATTGGCTGGTAGCACAGGGCGATGACGTTGATTGATCCGTGCGGATGACTTGCCACGTTCAGTATCAGGAGCAGATCCGAGTCTCGCGGTTTTCCGGTAGCAGCCACCAGCACTCAGCAGAACGTGGAAAAACTGGAAGTGGCAAAGGCGAGATGTTAGCCGACTGTGTAGTACTGACGCCGCTGCTGCTGCCAAAGTGATGGCCCGTGCCTCCGAACAGCTCCTTTAACCCAGAAGAAGGTGTCGCTGACGTCGCTTCAAACGGTGATTGGCTGGTAGCACAGGGCGATGACGTTGATTGATCCGTGCGGATGACTTGCCACGTTCAGTATCAGGAGCAGATCCGAGTCTCGCGGTTTTCCGGTAGCAGCCACCAGCACTCAGCAGAACGTGGAAAAACTGGAAGTGGCAAAGGCGAGATGTTAGCCGACTGTGCAGTACTGACGCCGCTGCTGCTGCCAAAGTGATGGCCCGTGCCTCCGAACAGCTCCTTTAACCCAGAAGAAGGTGTCGCTGACGTCGCTTCAAACGGTGATTGGCTGGTGGCACAGGGCGATGACGTTGATTGATCCGTGCGGATGACTTGCCACGTTCAGTATCAGGAGCAGATCCGAGTCTCGCGGTTTTCCGGCAGCAGCCACCAGCACTCAGCAGAACGTGGAAAAACTGGAAGTGGCAAAGGCGAGATGTTAGCCGACTGTGTAGTACTGACGCCGCTGCTGCTGCCAAAGTGATGGCCCGTGCCTCCGAACAGCTCTTTTAACCCAGAAGAAGGTGTCGCTGACGTCGCTTCAAACGGTGATTGGCTGGTAGCACAGGGCGATGACGTTGATTGATCCGTGCGGATGACTTGCCACGTTCAGTATCAGAGAGCAGATCCGAGTCTCGCGGTTTTCCGGCAGCAGCCACCAGCACTCAGCAGAACGTGGAAAAACTGGAAGTGGCAAAGGCGAGATGTTAGCCGACTGTGTAGTACTGACGCCGCTGCTGCTGCCAAAGTGATGGCCCGTGCCTCCGAACAGCTCTTTTAACCCAGAAGAAGGTGTCGCTGACGTCGCTTCAAACGGTGATTGGCTGGTAGCACAGGGCGATGACGTTGATTGATCCGTGCGGATGACTTGCCACGTTCAGTATCAGGAGCAGATCCGAGTCTCGCGGTTTTCCGGCAGCAGCCACCAGCACTCAGCAGAACGTGGAAAAACTGGAAGTGGCAAAGGCGAGATGTTAGCCGACTGTGTAGTACTGACGCCGCTGCTGCTGCCAAAGTGATGGCCCGTGCCTCCGAACAGCTCTTTTAACCCAGAAGAAGGTGTCGCTGACGTCGCTTCAAACGGTGATTGGCTGGTAGCACAGGGCGATGACGTTGATTGATCCGTGCGGATGACTTGCCACGTTCAGTATCAGGAGCAGATCCGAGTCTCGCGGTTTTCCGGCAGCAGCCACCAGCACTCAGCAGAACGTGGAAAAACTGGAAGTGGCAAAGGCGAGATGTTAGCCGACTGTGTAGTACTGACGCCGCTGCTGCTGCCAAAGTGATGGCCCGTGCCTCCGAACAGCTCCTTTAACCCAGAAGAAGGTGTCGCTGACGTCGCTTCAAACGGTGATTGGCTGGTAGCACAGGGCGATGACGTTGATTGATCCGTGCGGATGACTTGCCACGTTCAGTATCAGGAGCAGATCCGAGTCTCGCGGTTTTCCGGTAGCAGCCACCAGCACTCAGCAGAACGTGGAAAAACTGGAAGTGGCAAAGGCGAGATGTTAGCCGACTGTGCTAGTACTGACGCCGCTGCTGGTGCCAAAGTGATGGCCCGTGCCTCCGAACAGCTCCTTTAACCCAGAAGAAGGTGTCGCTGACGTCGCTTCAAACGGTGATTGGCTGGTAGCACAGGGCGATGACGTTGATTGATCCGTGCGGATGACTTGCCACGTTCAGTATCAGAGCAGATCCGAGTCTCGCGGTTTTCCGGCAGCAGCCACCAGCACTCAGCAGAACGTGGAAAAACTGGAAGTGGCAAAGGCGAGATGTTAGCCGACTGTGCTAGTACTGACGCCGCTGCTGCTGCCAAAGTGATGGCCCGTGCCTCCGAACAGCTCCTTTAACCCAGAAGAAGGTGTCGCTGACGTCGCTTCAAACGGTGATTGGCTGGTAGCACAGGGCGATGACGTTGATCGATCCGTGCGGATGACTTGCCACGTTCAGTATCAAGAGCAGATCCGAGTCTCGCGGTTTTCCGGCAGCAGCCACCAGCACTCAGCAGAACGTGGAAAAACTGGAAGTGGCAAAGGCGAGATGTTAGCCGACTGTGTAGTACTGACGCCGCTGCTGCTGCCAAAGTGATGGCCCGTGCCTCCGAACAGCTCCTTTAACCCAGAAGAAGGTGTCGCTGACGTCGCTTCAAACGGTGATTGGCTGGTAGCACAGGGCGATGACGTTGATTGATCCGTGCGGATGACTTGCCACGTTCAGTATCAGGAGCAGATCCGAGTCTCGCGGTTTTCCGGCAGCAGCCACCAGCACTCAGCAGAACGTGGAAAAACTGGAAGTGGCAAAGGCGAGATGTTAGCCGACTGTGTAGTACTGACGCCGCTGCTGCTGCCAAAGTGATGGCCCGTGCCTCCGAACAGCTCCTTTAACCCAGAAGAAGGTGTCGCTGACGTCGCTTCAAACGGTGATTGGCTGGTAGCACAGGGCGATGACGTTGATTGATCCGTGCGGATGACTTGCCACGTTCAGTATCAGGAGCAGATCCGAGTCTCGCGGTTTTCCGGCAGCAGCCACCAGCACTCAGCAGAACGTGGAAAAACTGGAAGTGGCAAAGGCGAGATGTTAGCCGACTGTGTAGTACTGACGCCGCTGCTGGTGCCAAAGTGATGGCCCGTGCCTCCGAACAGCTCCTTTAACCCAGAAGAAGGTGTCGCTGACGTCGCTTCAAACGGTGATTGGCTGGTAGCACAGGGCGATGACGTTGATTGATCCGTGCGGATGACTTGCCACGTTCAGTATCAGGAGCAGATCCGAGTCTCGCGGTTTTCCGGTAGCAGCCACCAGCACTCAGCAGAACGTGGAAAAACTGGAAGTGGCAAAGGCGAGATGTTAGCCGACTGTGTAGTACTGACGCCGCTGCTGGTGCCAAAGTGATGGCCCGTGCCTCCGAACAGCTCCTTTAACCCAGAAGAAGGTGTCGCTGACGTCGCTTCAAACGGTGATTGGCTGGTAGCACAGGGCGATGACGTTGATTGATCCGTGCGGATGACTTGCCACGTTCAGTATCAAGAGCAGATCCGAGTCTCGCGGTTTTCCGGCAGCAGCCACCAGCACTCAGCAGAACGTGGAAAAACTGGAAGTGGCAAAGGCGAGATGTTAGCCGACTGTGTAGTACTGACGCCGCTGCTGCTGCCGAAGTCGCGATCCGCGATTACAGGGAATTGTAAACGTCTTTCACTTTCTTACTGTCATTTAAACTCCACGGTTTTCTGAATTCTGACAAACTGTATTGGGCGCCCGTTTATATCTCGGCATTCAAGCATTTGTACTTTTTGAGTATACACCCTTGATGTAGATGGTGCTACTTTGCTACAAGCTGTCGAAAGGGTCCCCTCTTCGAATGAATTGGCAAAACGCTTCGACTGGTCACTCACAAAGTACCGTAAGAATGTTGTTTCGCCTCAGGTCCTCCAGAAATATTTTTGGAGCAAGTAAAAATATCATACTTACTTTTTTGCAGATGGAGCAAAAACTGCCTGCTGGGTGAGCTGTGTGGAGTATTCAGCTTGTTTCGAAATAATTAGATAGCTTGACTCTATTGTCTGCATTTTGCAAGTTAGCTGCACTGCAAATAATGCAATACAACATAAACCAGATAATAATATGAGCATCCATATTTCTGTATTACCAAAGAACTTTTCTGCTCTTTTCTCTTTTACACAAACAAAGAATCTCATAGCACAGCTTCCACGTGTAAAACTAAATGGGCTCTTAAGCTCAAACAAATCATCGAAGTTCGCTGGATGCCGATTCATGTGGGATAGATAGGAAATGAATAAGCAAATAAGCTAACCGCATTTGCAAACGATAATATAGACACCTACTGTGACTTGCCTAACAGGATTTTGACACACCCTTGGAGAAATCAATCTTCAACTCCTTCCAACAAGAATGCGATGTCAAAGGAAATACGTACCTGAGGTTGCCAAAGTCATTTTGGACATTTGGGTGAACTCTTTGAGAGACCGTCGACTGAAGTTCTCATTTACCGCCTAAGAATTTGTCAATCACGCTTGACGTACCAATATCTTTATGGCGTGGACGCAAAGCTGTGTGACTCTTTTGGGGAAATTTTGACTATATTGTATATGTTGTGGCATTTTAGGCTCTATCACAATCTACGTCGATCTATGGTTTCCAGAGGATTTTAATGAACATCTTCCAGTTCATCCCATGTTCCTGCTTGGTAATGAGGCTTTAGTATTCTTCCATACATGTTTCAGATGATCTTAAGAAAATTAAAATATCACAGCAGTTGTAATTTTTAGAACTCTACACTTCAAATCTAGATTGATGTAAATTAGTTTCACTTGTTGTAGTAAAGCCTCAATCCCTTTTGCGCCAAAAAACTCGAAATCAAGAATACCCACTGCAGGAATGCTGAAAAGCGTTGTACTAATACATAAATACAAAATTTTACATAACAATGGGGACAGATTCAATACGTGCATGACTCTCACGATAGATTTCAGCCAGCCCTTTAATATGCAAAAGCACCATCCACTCCAGCAAGTCTTTATAAAACATTATGTCAGTACCGCGACTAGAAAAGCCAATTCTTGTTGACTTTTCAAGGTTGCGGTACTGCATGGTAAAAAATGTAGCTGTCGCGGTAAACCTTAAAGTTTGTAGCAAGAATTGTCATACATATGTTTTGTGTTTGCACCGTGTAAAACATATAGCAAAAATTGTGCTCCATGAGCCATGAAAATATTTCACAGTGCGTTTCTTCTGCCTCATTTGAGAACTCATATTTAAATACATGCGTTTCTACAACTGTGTTCCAGTTTATTTGTTTTTTTCGTTTCAGAATTTCTTATACGGCTTTTTAGAAACACAGAAGCCTCTGCCATTGTTTTATTTAGATCGTTAATTATGTTATATGAAGCCGCTTGAAACGCACCACAGAATTCCGTTGTTTTATCATGTTTCTACTTGAGTTAGAAAATTAGACTAGCGTGTTAATATTCAATAATATCCCCAGACAAGAGACCTCAGAACGCCAAACATGGCTACAGTTTTGAGTTCTCAGGTTCAGAGAATAATTTCGAAAGTGCCGGACATGAGCACAATTTTCCACTCATCAACCAAACAACCAGTAGTGAAGGCTTTTTAGGCAAAGATGTGTAAGGTTAAAACAATACAACCAGAAATCAAGACTTTTTTTGCATTTCCTGGGGAACTGAGGTCCAAACTGGCCAGGTGACCGGAAAATAAGCATGTAGTGAAGCCTAACTCTATCATTTGCAAGGCACGTCGGGGCCAAATAGACAGACGGACCAAGTAATATCAATTTAGGCCATCCCTTGGCGTTTGGGACTTTCATGGCCCTAATCATTCCAGATATCAAATGTTAGCCCAAAGAAGTGTGCTACCTGGAGTTTGGCGAGCGTGGTGACGTGGTTACGAATATTAGAAAAGCCAAACGCAAAGGAAGTACGAGGACAGGTATGAACAGGCTACTGGCCCTTTTTTGTGTTTAGACTTTATATCAATAGTTTAATAGTCATTACGGGAACACAAGGTAAAATAATTCGTCACCAAAAGCAGCGTCTCTACGTGTCACTGGAAGGACAAATGATGTAGATACTTCAGAAACTGCAAGTTTGCTGGTGTATTGTAGTCTTTAAATATATTTCATAGATTATTTAATATTCTAATGCATTTAACATCGTAACATTTGACATGTGCAGCATACAAGTTTATTAGACGCCAATGCGATCTACATTTCAGAGAGGAATCATAAAACCTTTATTTCCGCAAATACGCATGTTGAGAGTTAAATGGCGAGACCGGGCGGACGGAGATATCTCGCACGAAGTGAAACGCAGTTCCATGAGCCGAATCAGGCTTTACGAGCCACCAGAAAAAACCTGAATACGTCTGGACTGTCCACAATAGCCCCAAGTGGAACGGATGTGTATAGCTTCATCTGGAAGCCAGCATCTGCTACGGCTTCATCCAACGCCTCTTTCGTGAGGTTCGCGTGCGGGAAGTCAACGTTTCCCACAGGATAGCTCTTTACGCCACCAAAGCCCACGAGGATAAGCAGGCCTCCGGGTTTCGCGAGTGCTCCCACGTTGCTAACCGCCCTTCGGAAGGATTCGTGGTCTGCTGCGGCCGGAGTCCAAGCATCCGGAGGAGAGGACGACGTCGAAGGTTTCTCTGTGTTCCTCCGGGAGCACTCCAGGCTCCAGGACGTCGCAGAGGACAACGTTGCGGATGGCCGAGCGTGTGCGCTCGAGAATATCCAACCCCCTTCTTCTTGTCACTGTAGAGCGGTACGAAGAAGTAGTGGTCAGCTTTTAGGTAGATATGATGGCACATACTGTGCATAGATTCGTACAGAGAAGTTAAAATGACCAGGGTTTTGCGGCTTAGCCTTTCAAGCAGTCCTCAAACCTGTGAGGCTAGATGCGGTCACACATCGCCGGCACTTTCTTAAATTTCCTGCGTTCCCTCTGCTGGGCCTCTAGCATAGTTGTTAATTTTGTATTATAGACTGAAGTATAGCGACCCTCACGTAAACAATTTTGCTCCTAGGTTCTATTCTTCTAAAACGTACTTGATGTTTTGTGATGGGGAAAACTGCTCAGAAAACACGGACTACAAAGTGGAACAAACACGACAGGACAATGCTGGTGACAGGAAAATAAGCATTGTCCTGTCGTGTTTGTTCCTCTTTGTAGTCCGTGTTTTTTTAGCTGTTTTCCCTATCATGTATAGCGTCAACCAACTGACCCAGTTCTCCACCTTATTAGTGTTGTTTCGTCTAACGGCGCATTCACACTGGCGGTTAAGGTACGTTTTCGAAGTTGTTGCGGATGCGGTTTGCAAGCGACGTTGTTTCGGCACACAGGGACGCGGTTGTTGGTTTCTCGGCGATCATGCCTTATCTTTAGAGACTTATGTTTGGAAACCTAGTTTTGTAAGCGAACATCTAGTTTAATCCAGAATCCAAAGCCAAAATTTAATTATTTTGGTACTGAAGGTTTTATGGGGGGCTTTTCGCGCGCGCCTCATGAGTTCAGGCAGCAAAGACAAAGACGTGGACCCCCAAAACCCGCCTGCGATTCTCTCAAAGTTGCACACAAGCAAAACCCAGCTAGACTCGCCATGCTTACTCAGAAGAGCATGCCCCGACTCTTTCTTTAAAGTTCACCTTTCCCGCGTGAATAGCTGCTAGCTGACCTTGTTTGCGGTGTAAAGGGCCAGTTTTTCGCCCTCATCATTCGCTTCTATTGTTATCAGAGTAGTGAGGGGCACTGGTGGACCGCGTTGAGGGGAATGTGTTCGGTGCTATCCGGTTAAGGCTTCGTTGATGGCGGCCTCTCCTCTCGTCACTCACACGTCGATCGAGTCTGCTGTTTGCTTGACATAAAGTTTAAATAAACGCCGCTTGAATTACTTATCTGCCGTCTGATAAGTACACTACTTCTTGACTAGGGTCCCTTTCTTCCCTTTGCTAGTCTAACCCTTCCAGGTCGAGCTAGGGCAGGTACCCTTCGAGAATCGCAGTAGTGTGCTGGCTATTCAATTAGGCTCACGACGTCTCTTTCGGTCTTCGTGGTGGTTACGCACGGTGTCGAAAGATTTCAGTAGCTGACACTAGTGCCTTAGTAGGTATACAATCTGTCATTTCGGTCGATCGGGGGCGGGTTTTGATGTTCTACGGACAAAGACTAGCAAGGCATCGCAACGGTGGTCTTCGCTGCCCTGAATAATAAAGAAACTAGTTTACCCGAACTAAACCACCTGAGCGAAACACATTAGAATGAGGAGCCAATTATTTCCGCGGCGGATTCAAGTTATGGACGTGAACGTCAAATGTCGTCGTTGATTTGTCAGCAGCAACGAAAAGTGCCATCTTATTTCGAAAGCTACCGAAATCATGTCACTGTCGCGTTGTGATTAGTAACAACTTCGCAGTTCACGAAAGCGGTTGCAAGAAATCGGTCCCGAAGCGCAACAGCTAGTTTTCCGCTTGAGGGAAGCAAGACTACCGTGCAATTGATGCTGGCAATAGGTCGAACGGAAGTGGGAAGGCCAAGTAGACAAACTATTTTGATTGACTGACTGAACAAAATTGAAACTCTAACCAAGTTTGAATAAAAACCAAATACTCTACGTTTCGAGACCAGCTCGGTCCCTTGGTCACGGGTGACTATGGGTTAGGTGAATCGTGTTCAGTCGTCTTCGTCGTCTTCATCTATATTTTATATCATCTTAATGATCTTCATCTTCATCTCCTTCAAGAATGTCTAGCACTGGAACCCGGTTCGGAAGGTTGTGCCCGTGCTTTTTCGTGAAGCGAAGAAGTCTTGAGACATACGCTTGGGAGAGTGCCCGATGATCTGTTGACATTTTATTTCGTTGTGTGGATATACCAGAATTCCAGGTGCAGGCGTCTACGGCAGTGTTTTTCCGTGGCCAGAATCTTGCTCTTGTCGAAGGACACGCTGTGACCCTGTCTTTCGGCGGGTTCAGTGAGGGCACTGGCTTGAATGTCGTTCTTATTCACATCGTATTTGTGGCGGCGGATGCTTTCAGGGACATATACGCTCTCCCATGCGTATATGTGTCAGGACTTCGTCGCTTCACGGAAAAACACGGGCGCAACCTTCCGAACCGTGTTCCAGAGCTGGAAATTCTTGATGAAGATGAAGATGAAGATCATTATGATGATATGGATGAAGACGACGAAGAGGATTCGCCAAACCCATAGTCACCGTGACCAATTCAGGACCGAGCTGGTCCTGAAAAGTAGGGTATTTTGTTTTTATTCAAACTTAGTTAGAGCTTAAATTTTTTTCAGTTATTCTATTTATTTACTAAGCAGACAGATCTCTGTCGTATATGTTTACATTCAAGTATTTTGATGAACAAGCCAACACACGAATCTCAATGTATAATATTTGTACTGGTAGGATGAAAACGAAGTGTAAACTTGTGTTCAAAGAGTTCATTTTCCTGCTCCAAAAATAATTTAGCTGCTCCAGAAGGCGCTCCAAAATGACTCGGACCAACCCCATTGCCGACAAACACGTGTTGTTTCTAAGACGGCGAAAAGTATTGGTACCTTAGATACTGACAAGGAGAAAACGACCGGGAAGAGCGTTAGGTGTCATGGTCCAGAGCGATCTGCCTGACTTCGACAACGCTTCGGCGCCTTGTGCACAACAAGCGCGCGTGTGTAGAAAATCACGGCTGAAGCCATGGAGGGCGTGCTGGAGGTCGGGTGTTCGAAGGACACGCATTGTCGTTCTCATGCTTCTAGCCACTACAGAAGCTTATTTGGCAAGGTTTTGCTCGATGCTTTATTAACTCCGCCTGCTGTCCTCCCCATTGATTCTTTCTTACTCTCTTCGCTAAAAACACCGTTGCGGGAAAACTCTTTTTTTTTTTCGCGCCACTGGAGCGGTGCCCGTTCGTAGAAAGGTAGTTCTGTAAGACTCAGCGGTATTGTAAGAACAATCAGGAACTATGAAACGAATTTTTAAATATTTTAAAATGTTATTCAGCTGCAGTCAATGATGCGTAAAGTATGCGAGGCGTGCTCTTCGCTTCCAGCACTACTCGTCATTTTAGAGAAAACACGAGAAAAATGTACACGTAGGAAGAGCAAAAGCGTGTGTTCCTTTGTCGTCTCGGGTCGCCATTGAAGAAGATGTCCCTCCAAAATATTTACAGGGTTCTTTTCACTCCAGAAATGAACTACACATCACCCAACGCTTAATCTCCGGCAAATGTAGGCCTAACCGTCCGAACCAGTGGCCACAAAGTCAGAAGCAGACATGTACACGTTACCCAAAAAAGTAACTAAATACCGTTACTCATTAGCCGCTCAAAAAGTAACTAAATACGTTACTCGTTACCGATTCTCAAAAGGAACGCGTGAGTTACCTCAAAAGTAACAAGTTACTTTTCACGTTACTTTGACGACCAAATACACAACTGTTTTTGTTTCATGGTTAATTTTTTTTTTGTAGTCATTGCCCTCTACAGCAGCTGCCTGTAGAAGTTTTCATCAGTTATGTTTCCCCGCTTCCTTGAAAATACATCTCCGGCGACGCTGAAGAGCCGTTCTACCGACGCGCTCGAAGGAATGGCAGTGTTGTGCTTCAGGAAGAGCTGGTGAATCTTCGAGAACTGCGCCTTCATTGAGGACAGCGGGCAATGGGTTATGTGCCTTCCCGTGTTTGCAGCCTCCGGGTTTACATTCGGTCCGTACCCGTTTCTAGAAGGTTCAA
>JAZHYW010034334.1:0-64650 GCA_037355805.1 Ixodes ricinus | reverse complement strand
TTTTTAATCCGTATACCTTGCTTCTACCTTACTCATGGCTTTTACTCTGCACTATCAACTAACGTACGATTTCTGAAGCTGTGCAACCGCATTGCTAAAGTTCCCAAATGAAACTGGAATGCTCCCCGACAAGGTGAAAACGACAGGGAGGAGCTTGAGTGGCCCCTCCTTCGACGACGTTTCGGCGCCTCGTGCGACTCGAGCGCGCGCGCGGATACAGACGGAGGACGGCGAAAGACATAGACCACGTGCTGGAGGTCTGGAGTTCGAAAGACACGCCCTGGGCTGTTTCTCATTCTGTCAGTGACTCTAACTGACAGCTTAAAGGAACAGTGGAGCGATTTTAACCCTGAAAGAATTTGTAGCTTGTATCCTTTATCGTGTTTTTTTTTTTGGCACAAGTGAGACAAATCGCGCCAACCGGTCCCCCAGAATACTGCACTTCCACTTCGAAATCGCGAGAAAAAAAGCGCGTTTTCTTTTAATTTTAGGGCCACGTGTGGCGGAATCAGTAACACGATGCTAAGGGGCAACCCCACCTAATGCCCCTGAATAAGAGTAGCGGCATCTTCTCCTCCTCCTCTGATGCGCACACCTTCATTGTTTTGCATCTTTATGTTTTGCTTTTTACATCCGCGCGTCGACTGTCGCCGCCTGGATCGACCCAAGATAGCAGACGGCCTTCTTATACTTGAGTCAGAGCGCAGTCGAAGGCTGAAAGACACGCAAATATATGCACACAGCCTAAAAGCTCACTGTCACGGTCTACCCGCCTCGAAGGATGTGCTCAAAGAAAGACGATGAAAGTCATGACGTTGCACAGTCGGCGTTATTTGATTGGCGACATGAGCTCAGCATGCACTGCACTCCGACAGCGTAGGCATTCCCTCTCCTTCCTCGCCTCCCTCATCACACTCTTATTGTAATATTTTGCTCTTTCGCGCTGCGCGTCGACGGTAGCGCCGCCTGGATCGGCCCAAGATAGCAGGCGGCATTTCAAAGGGATGTCGCTACTTTTCCGTATAAAGGGGCTTCAACCCCACCATGCATGCCGTTTTGCTTTATCTCTTGACGGTTTATAACTTTCTTGCCATGTATTTCACAGTCATGAAATCAATTTTAGATTAAATAACTTTTTCTTAACTCATACTTTAATGTCTCGATACATAAAGTTGGTCTGTACAAATTACAAAATTAATATTGCTACAATTCTTAAACTAAGTGATAGCTATCCATACATTAAAAAATAACTGATTGGCCGCAGTCATTTTAACTGTCCCTGCACTAAGTGCTAAAAGCAATTTTGATCATTTAATGGTGCGAATGATTTTTTTAACATTGCGTTTACTTTTGTTGTGTTGTAAGCATAAGACCTTTGTGACAGTCTTACTTTGTTTACGAAATCGAATATCTACCACAGCAAATGCAATTTCTATGTTTTTCAAGTCTCACGTTAAAAATAAACATCGCAGTGACCTAAAATGAGACATCTGAACAAAACAAAATAGTTTATTTGTTTTCACTTTTAATGTATTTAATTCCTTAAGCTAGAATCCCGGAACTTTCACATCTACTGCGTCATCGCGTGCTGTTTTGCTGAGCTTCGAAAGAAATTTATAAAGCGCCTAACAACATGCATGACAAAACGACCGACCTGTCATGCGAATATGACGCTGAAATATGCGTAGGTTGGGAGCGAGATTCCCGGGAGTGATAAATGCGCACAGCCGATTTCAATTTTTCGACGCGTCGGTTCTATTGTTGTGCATGTGCCTGGTCATTAGATCAGGATAATTTTCCCGTTTAGTTCTGACCAGATCTGCTGGAGACGCGAGCCTCGTAGTGTAGGCAACTTCTCCTTTTTCAGAACGAGAATTAGTGCAGCCGGGCCGCGTCTGCCAAGGGAAAGCTCGCGCATCGATGAAACAACTGAACGGCCAGGGATGCCAATTTCAGGAGAAAGAACAATACCACACTGTATCGAAGCGCCACCACACACGTATTCATTGCGTTCCTGCGGCTAGTCTGGAAGGCGACTTCCACCGCCATCTGTTGGTTCAGAATCACACAAACCAAGTTGGAACGCGAGAGCTAAACATAAACTCCCTGCTTGTTCCCAAGCCGTGCAAGCGTCTCTGGTGTGGCCTAGGAATAAAGAAGAAAAAGAGTCTCTGTATGGCTTAGTCAGTGGTCAGCAGCGTGTCTGGCTCGTGCAGCCGAAGGGTCGTAGGTTCGAATCCCGCCTAAAAATTTTCTAAATATTTTCTTTAAGCGCAAGCTAATTACTTTATAAGGTGAAGTCATTTGAGACATGCGGCGACCTTTAATTCGCATCACATGTCAAGCTTCGGCATCACTTCTCATTTCACGCGCGACGTCACGTGTTTTACGGGCAGCGGCGTGAGCGTTATGGATTGTTTGAAATTCCCGCGCGAGGTCATGTGGCTGTGACGACATGAATCTATCGACCAATCAGGATTTTCCTGTCACGACGCCGCCGACGCCGGCTTTTGCGCTACACGAGCCTTTAACGCTCTCGCGTTAAACCCATTTCCTCCCCGCCGCTGTCCTCCCCATCTTTCCAATGACTTTGTGGCGAACCGACTTTTGTCTCGGTAGCCCGCCGTGAACTTCAACGTATCGCCAAGCGGATGTGGTGCCCATAGTTGCCGCATCGGACCTTTGAAAATTCCGCGTTCGAAGTAGTAGCCGGAGCGTGCGCTGCGGGTCCCACAGCACACGCTCCAACAAGGTACGTCGTTTAACAGAATTTCCACCTCACATCATCATATGATGCGTGCACCTGCGAGCTCTTCACGGGGCACTATAGTTCTCGGTCGCGGTTCCACTGAGCCCCAACAAGTAATATCAACGCTAATACGCGACTAATATGACGACGTTCCTTTCGTCTGTTGACGCCGCACTGGTCTCATAATATGCCCCTATAATAACGACACGTTAGAAACTGGTCACCCACTTTCGTTTCATATATCCCTGATGAGCGAGAAAAGACGGGTGAAGATTTCCTTCCTGCAATAGCGGAATAACCTTTCCTTATCACCGCCTTCAAATACCCGCGTGTTTACTTTGCCGTCGGACTCGTTGAAAACCATATTCTTTGTAACTAATCCCAGCCAAATGCGGAGGGCAAGTTCGTCTGCTTCTCGCGCAGGGGGTAGCGGTGACGTCAGAACGCCGAGCCCTGATTGGCTGATCGCGGTCCCCTATCTGAGCGTCGTCTGCTCCTTTGCAACGTCGTCTGCTCGCAACGTCGTCTGCGTCTGCCTTACCTTTCCTGCGACTTTCGCAAGTGGAGAGGCCAGATTCACGAAACTATCTTACGCCAAAAATATGCGTAAGACAAAACTTAAAAACAAATTCGTATTCACGAACCGAAATTTTCGTAAGTTTTGCGCAGGTTACGACAAAATCCTACGACAGCTCCGAAGCTACGCACTTGTTACGATCAAATCAGCATGGCCGACAGCGTCGCAGTCGCGACGACCAACGGACGTTTATTTTTCTACGTGCGCTTCTCTCGCGTCCCGACTTCAAGCAGCAAGAAAAAAGTAAAAAGTACTTGAACCAGACCACGACGAACAAGAACGCTGGATCCACAAACACCCGGGAAAAGCTCCAACGGCCACGATTCCACCGCGACACCGACCAAGCGAACTCGGCAGATAGGCCTAGCAGCCACTCCGACTCGGTGACCGTCTGCCCACGACCGGCTGGCGTGCTGAATGGAATGTGCCCGCGCGACCCTTGTGAACCCTTCCCGTATTATACTGTGATCACTGACCTCAATTTCAGATTAAGAGGTCAATCTCTTCCTCTTGTCATCTCCTTGTTTTCCGAGGCAACGGTGACTCTCGCCGGTGAAAAAGCGGTGAATATCCGACAGACGCAGGAAAGGTAAAGGAGCCATCGCCTTGACTAGCAGACGTAAAGCAGACGACGTTAACTGCGCCAACCCGCCGACGCCGTTAAAGAATGAGGAGTCTTGCCGCACACGAAAGGGGGGAAAAGTATTTGGGAGGGAACTTGCGGACACTAACACGCTCACTCTCGGTTCTTAGCAAACAAACCTCGGCGTCTCGGGACACCTCGCCAGTGAGTACTTTGACTTCCCTCCTTGATGCGCGTCTGCTAGTTGTTCGACAAAAACAACGAACCGCTCGAGTTATTTTGTCGGCCTTCTCTGAAAGGCGAAGTCGAGCTCGCTCGTAAAGACCTGCACTTCCGAAAGTCGCAGGAAAGGTAAGACAGACGCAGACGACGTTGCGAGCAGACGTTGTTGCAAAGGAGCAGACGACGCTCAGATAGGGGACCGCGATCAGCCAATCAGGGCTCGGCGTTCTGACGTCACCGCTACTTCCTTTCTCATGCGCAGAAGACGAAAATGAGCCCACTTTGCGAGGCGTATTACGATGCTCAAGTTTACTGCTCTGTGATTCGTTGTTTGGCGTTCTCATCGGTTAATGTCGCAATCTTATTGGCGGTGGAACGATAATCAGATAATTGCGGTGACTATAGGCCCTGAAGATCTTGAAAGTTTTCTTTTCCGAAAATGAATATTTGCGTGCATGATTGAGAAGATACGCTTCTCCGTTTATTGAGAATATTCGCGTATAGACTTTTACCCAAAGAGTAAACAATAAGGAGGCCTGAAAGACCTTGTCTAGTCAGGCTTTACTTTAGCTCTTTTTAAACATTCTAGGTCGAATTTTTCGAGTTGACGAACGTAGTAGATAAAGAGCCCTGCGCCTTATTGCCGATTCATTCACTGATTCCCTCTCGCAATAGCCAGCTGTTACGCCTAAAGTCTTTAACTAAGAGCTTCCTAAAGCAGCGACATTATTTGAAGCCGTGACGGTGCAGGTTTTAGGAAGTGAATGGCGGAGCACAGCAAGAGGTTTGAACTGAATGCCGCCATTTTGTTCCAGCGGAATGTGCTTTGTCATTTGTATTTGTTGTCGTTACTTCTAAAAAGAAGTATCACAAAAGTTTAGTTACACCGACGTACCGTCGCCTGTTGCTGCCGCTGCCGACTCTCGCTGCCGCTTTCTTGATACGTGTTCTTCTCGTTTTTGTTTCTGGCACAAGTTCACCCCGAATTAAATTTTTAGCGAATTTCGTTTTCGCTTGCCTCTTTGTCTGTCATTCGGTACAATAGTAAGCGAGAGTAAAATGACGCAAAAAAAAGCATTCAATGTGCAATTTATTAAAATGTTGCGCTGAAGTTGTATGTATTAATTTTGCGTATCGTACACGAAAAACATAAAGCTAATATGACGCGAATCATTATGCTTTAAAAGAAGCCGCTTTCTGAATGCTTGGTGTATTGGCAACAAGGCACCCATGACGCAATGTGTTTCCTACCCAAGGCTATACTGAGGGGTATCCGTTGGAGCAGGGCGTGACCAGAGGTCTCTATCACTGTTCAACTTCATTGCCAGCGCATGACAGCAACACGCGATAATGATATGTGCTGTGAAATAGCGATAATAGTTGAGGCTGGCTGCTGGACGTTCATACTTATACTTATAAATCAAGAGACAAGGGAACATAAAAGGAGAAAGAAAAAAACACACAACAGACTTTTACATTTCTTTGTAATGCAAATTTAAAGCTCAGCTCTTGAGGTAGTTTTGTGGGATGTAACGTAGTAAACAATTTCAGAAATAGATCAATTTCGACATATATATACAGGGTGTATCACGAAAGGTGGACAAATTCGATATTGCGAAAAATACATGTCGCACCAAAAAAGAGGCTTGTGTCGTTTCGGTCCTGCGCTGTGGGCCTTATTTAGGAAAATTACTAAAGTCCCAGATAATAAGATTGTTAATTATTATTCCGTAATTACCTTTTTAATATTGTGTTTAGAGGCATAGTTTCAATTCGAAAATTGCTCAGCGTCATCGAAAACCACTAAATCAACAAATTGCAGAACGATAGAAGGCAACGAGAAGCATTTTACGGCTTTCTGAAAACCGCACAAATTCGACGGGTTCTTAAGTTTCGGTTTGCTATCGTAGCGCATCTGGGCCTCGGCAGCACCGCGCCCCGTGGAGAGATAGTGCATCCAACCTCTGCTGCGCTGTCATCGCGCGACGCAGCAGAGGCTGGTTGCACTATCTCTCCACGGGGCGCGGTGACGCCGGGGCTGAGATGCGCTCCGATAACAAACCGAAACTTAAAAACCCGTCGAATTTGTACTGTTTTTCAGAAAGCCGTAATATGGTTCGCGTGCCTTCTATCGTTCTGCAATTTGTTGATTTAGTGTTTTTTGATGATGCTGAGCAATTTTCTAATTGAAACCATGCCCTTAAACAAAATATTAAAAAGTTAATAACGCAAAAATAATTAACAATATAATTAAATCGAATTTTAATCATTTTCCTAAATAGACCCCTAGCCCAGGTCCAAAACGACACAAGACTCTTTTCGGTGCGACGCGTAGTTTTCGCAATATCGAATTTGTCCACTTTTCGTGAAACACCCTGTATATATACCGGGTGTTTCAGCGTAGACTGACAAAAATTCCTAAAACTAATATAATCAACGTAAAAAAGATAATTTTATTTAAGCCGCATTCGTCATGGTGGCGGACGTCAGAATATGCACGACACTTACTAGTTTCTGAAATTATTAAAAAAAACAGCGAATTAACTCTTTTGCTTAGTGAAAGTAGACATTTGGTTCCAAATACAAATTTCCTGAGCGTCATCGAAAACAACAATATCAGTAATTTTCAGAAAGACTTCGAGCACCTGAGAAGCGTAGTATTGCGCTAAAGTTATCACTCGTGGAGCAGGTACAAGGCTGGTGGGTGCGATAAGGTGTCCGCGCGATTTTTCCACCTCTTGTCAGAGCCCCTTCCTTGTACCTGCTCCACGAGTGATAACATTAGCGCAATACTACGCTTCTCACGCGTTCAAAGTGTTTCTGAAAATTACTGATTTAGTGGTTTCCGATGACGCTCAGCAAGTTTATAATTATAGGCCTGCCTCAGGCCGAAACGTCGACTCACTAGATGCTTTAAAACTCCAACAACGTTTTGAAGTGCGACTTCATTACTTTATAGTCTTTGGCATCCTACGCTATGTTTTCTTTATCTATATATATATATAAATATGTATTTTTATATGATCTTTTTTGTCCTTTTACACAAATGACAGAACTGGTGTAGTAGGTCTGTGACGTTTCAATAATACAATGCGCGCAGTGTTTCATTATGGGACTCTTAAGCGCCCGTTCCCGTTTTCGTCGCCGACGGCGACGCTGACGGCAACGCCGACGCCGCAATAGGCAGCCGGCAATGGCAGGCGGCGCCACGAGAGTACTGCATTCAGCGCCACAAGCGGAGGCGTCTCTGTTAATGGGGCGGCCAATCTGCCCGTCGAACCGTTGCGAGCGGCGGCGACCCAGTGTTGCCGAATCGTGGGAAATTTCCCATATTGTGGGAAAAAGCATGACAGCTAGGGAAAAATGGAAACCAGTATTTAAACACATAGAAAACGTGGGAAATATGTTTTAACAAAAAACTGAACCAAAATTTCGTAATTTTCTTATCTACATCGAAAAAGAGAAAGGAAGTGGCACTAGCTACTTAGACCGTTTTCTGTTTTGAAGAGCGAATCTAATTCATCACGACTTACATCATCTGTGTGCTGCAAGCCTGCCGGTACAGTACTGCCGGTTCGTGCGCTTTCCTCACCACTAGCTACGACTTGTCCTGTCAGTGCAATAGATCATAGATTGCACAGTGGGTGCGGTCCCTTTCACAACCCGAAAACGAGCAGGCAATTTTAGCTTAGAACATACGGGAGGTGTTTCTGCACTTAAATATACTTGGCGTCATGCGTATCTTAAAACCAACTTCTGTAACTAAACTGGTGTTGTGGGAAAAAAGAGAATTTTCGCCGCTATACAAGGGAAAAACCGAAGTCGCAGTGTGGCAACACTGCGGCGACCCCGATTTCAGCAGTCCCCGTGTGCACCTGCGTCCCAGCGTGCCATGTCCCTGGTTCTTTAATGAGGTTTTTTCAGACCATCGGGAGCATTGATAGGCCCAAGTGTTTAGAGAATATTCTAGAGTCGTCATTTGGACACCAGTTTGAGTTGTCTTCACTACTTGTGGCCGCCCGATCGGTCTGCTTCGCCCGTCTCCCAGGAAGTGACACAACACAACGGCAGCGAATGGGTTTATTGTACATCCCAGTTGCCTGTCTTCGAGAGCCGGCAATCCGGACCCGCCGACCCTAGTTGTCGCCCGTCGTCCAGAGCTCACAGTCGGAGCCCGTGTCCAGGCCTGCGGATCGTCTTTCTTACGCCAGCGCTGCGTGAGGCAAGCTGTTCCGGGCTATCAAAGCCAGAGTCTCGCTGCGGAAGCACTCTGGGATCGTCATGGACTAGGCCGGTATGGTCAGGGTTCGCCGCTTCCGCCGGTCCTGATCCGAACCTCGCTGGTGGAGTTCTCCGGGGTTCGCCATGGGCCAGACCAGCCAAAACGGATCTATCGTTCCTGCCCGGCCCCAGCCTCGTGCAGCACGCTCTTCCTCTTTCTTCGCCGGCTGGCCCTCGCTCGCGCCTCGCTCAACCGTCCTCTTCTTCTTCCGACGCCCCACACACTAAAATAAAATGTGGGTAATTAGGACCAAACTCTGCATGCTACAGAACCGTGCGCACATTTCAAAGCCTGGTGTAAGAAGGCGACAGGCAACAAAGTGTACGTGTAAAAGGATATTTACGCTTCGCACGAGCTTACTCTAAAGAAAAACTTTAGCATCCTGCTTTCTGCACGCCGTCACGTTTGTTACCAGACTCAGCATTACATTTGGTTGCTGAAACAAACAAAACTTTGTGCTACGAAAATCCACGATTTGAAAACTCACAGGTTTGGAAGGTTTTGGTTGCGACCAAGCCTGCCGAACGGCATTAGAGTGCCGGAACTGGCCGACGGGCCTTTCGCTTGAAGACCTGATCGCCCGATTTTCGACGTCACAGCGAAGCAACAATCGGCCCGATTCTTCCTATCGTATTTCCCTTTTTTGGCTGTCAAAGCGACTCGTAATACAACTTGTATAAACATGTTATTCTGCCGAGTAGTTCACAAAACGAGTTCGTCCGACCACTTTCCAAGCCTGCACATATATTTTCGTTCCCATCTCCCCAAACAGTTTCTGTAAAATTCACTTACTTGATGCGGCGCACTACAGTCATCCACTTCTGTCGCCGTGTCGCTTCCCAAGATCTCGAAGGGAAGCGGTGAAGTTTGACGCTAACCTTCGCGACTGTGGCAGTCTTTCACGCAGCAGTAGCAACGTTTATTTTTGGGGGGAACTCTAGGAGTAGGCGAGACGTTACAGGAACCCGGTGAGGTCATAGAGACGGGAACTTGGGACCTCCTTTTACGAAAAACGGTTCCAAAAAAGCTCACGCCAATCCGAAATGCAACGTTCACTCGTGGTTTCTGGATGCGACCGCCCGCAGCCCCCGCGACCCGCGCAGGCCTGGCCTACCCAGTTTCTTTATTTTGCAGCCGCTAGATGGCGCAACGTGTTGCGCCAAACTGCATTGCAGGTTGCCTATACGCGGGAACGGGCGCCTAAGAGATGCGCTCTAAGAAGGGGACAATACAACGACATCTCAAAATTTTGAGACGTCACAGTGATTTCCCTTTCCTTTTTTCTCTTTTTTTTCTTCGATTCCTTGTCTCGGGGTCTATAATGATAAGTAGGATATGCGTATTTTCCGACCTCATGATAATAGTGAGTTTTGTTGCGCTTTATTGGCGTCGTTCGTTATGCCTTTCATAAGCAAGACTACTTTTAGCTTCACTATAGAAAACACATCTATGCAAAAAAATAAAAAAATAACTCATATTCACTCTTTCACGTTCACATCTGGCTCGTATACAATTGTTGTAGGTGCTTAAACCATATTATGCAAAATTTTTCAGGGTTCGTTTTCTTTCCTTTTGCACTGTTAGGTTTATATACTTCATTTCACGTTAGGTCCCACTTCAGCCAGCGCTGCGATCGAATGAACCCAGTCCAACAGCGGCAAAAGTGCATCGTCACGACGTTCCTCGTCTTCGTGCACTGTTTCATCACCGGCGAAGCCTAATGTCCTTGATACTCTTGAGAGGATAAGCACGCTGTTCAGGATTCAAGGTAGGCTGCACGGGTCGCGGGGCTGTGGGCAGTGCATCCAGAAACCACGAGTGAACGTTGCATTTCGGATCGGCGTGAGCTTTGGAACCGTTTTCGTAAAAGAGGTCCCTTACACGAGAAGGCAGGCTTCCCTTGGCTTGATGTTTTCATAATGGCGAGTCTTTCTCGCAACGATGAAAGAGAAACGAGTACTGCGAGATGTCCGCCTTTGGCTTTTCGGACGATCTCCAGAAGGCAGTGGTGTGCCATAACTCTCGGTGTGAAAAAAAGAAACACAAAAAACGTCTTATTTTTGATGAACAGAAACCCCGGGGAACAACACCAGAGAAACACCCAACTTGGCCCAAGCTTGGCAATCCTAGGGTCCAAACGTAGGCCTAATACGGCTTTTCTCGGAGGCGTTATTTAGTACCCAAATACTTATAATGCAATTAAATGCAAAGGTGCAAGCGAGCTGGACAAGAATGGAGAGGAGAGACCTCTCCGTTACAGGTAGAGCGCTCCACCTGTAATGGAGAGGTTCCAGGCGGATTTTTTCGGTCACGTACCAGTCACCTAGCTGTGTTTGGAGATTTGTGTTTATCCTTTGTCCCTCTTGTTCCCCTTCTCCAGGGATTGTTTTCGTCACCCAAATACCTTTTTTGGCGTTACTATGGCTTTTATCTGGTTCGCCACATGATTGCCAAAGTGGCAAACCTTAGACAAATATGACACGTATCAACCGAAGAACCCGCAGTCAAGCGTAAATCTGGCACTCGTTTGGCAACTCTGGTCTAAGGTTTGCCCATCAAATCCAAACAACCAGAAGTGAAACCTAACTTTGGCACTTGTTCGGCTAATTGGGACCAAGATGCCCAGACTCTAAACAAAGAATGGCAAGCTTGGCTTTACTTTGGCGTCTTCAAGCAATTCAGCACCTACAATTCCAAACAAAGAAATCAAAACATATTTTTGCCCGAGGAACTGTCCTACCTGGGGCATGCTTCTAGTTTTAGGAAACCAGAAAAAAAAAAAACGTGATGTGATAGAGCGAAACAATACGTGCTCATTTATTTATTCAGGTAATATTGGTGGCTCAAAGAAATTCAAGTTGTTGTTTTGTTGTGGTTTTAATGAGCTCGCATGAATCAACTAATGTGATGCCTATACAGAGAGAAGAAAGTTAAAACAAAATGTGAGCATAGAAATTTCTGAACACGCTTTAATTTCCTTCCTCCCTAAAGTATATATTGTTAATAATTTATCCAGCTTAAACAAATATGAAAGTACTATATATATATATAAAACACGCCTGGAAAGAGAACCAACTTGGAACTAATATAGGCCAAATATAGAACCTCTTACGACACGCACGTTGCTTAAAGCCTTTAAGTCGTGGCTTCAATAAAGTGAGAGTGGCAGAACGTTTCGGGGTTGGTGGATCAACAAGGCCCAAGAAATAATTAAATATAAGCGCCCGGCAGAACATTTATCGTATATCGTCACTTCACTATAATGAATATTAGTTGTGTTCAGAAAGAAAAAGCGAGGACACTGTCACCTATATTATTGCTACTCCGAGAACTCTCATGTCTTATTTATTATGTGTTTCGTCGCTTTACTTGATATAGTTTTCTCTCTTTCTTTCTGTCTTATTTGTTTTAGAGAGTTTTAAAATAAATCTTAAGTAAATAGCACAAAGAAAATGGAACAACTACGGTACACGTTAATGACGCCCCAAAAACTCGTGGTGCAGCTAAGCACGTTTCGCGGTCTCCATGAGACATCAATCTTGCCAAAAGTCCAAAACAAATGCGAGAATCATCCAAAATGAACAGAGAAGAATCAGACTTTGGGAACAAGTGTGCCACTCAGGTTAAACGATTCCACATCTACAAAAATAAGGTGAAAAAAAAAAGCGTTTGCAACGAAACCTACTTCCTCCTAGGCCTTTCCAAATCTCGTAATACTGGCAAAAAGGAAGAAAAAAAAGCGCCGTGGACTTCCCGTGCAAAAACAGCAGTTCTCGTCGAGAGAAGTGAGACAAACCTAGCTCGGTTCACACCGAAAGCAGACGAATAGCCACCGCGACACCTCCCCCAACACCGCCTGTTTCCTGTTCCGGTCGGACATTCATTCAATTTATAGGGTTTTTACTTTTATGCTGGTTTTCGCTGCCGCTTTTTACTTGTCTCCGTGTGTAAGTTGCAGCTTCTTCGTTCGTTCTTTGGTGGGACCAGGCATGCTAATTGAAGTGTTCGGGTTTAGATATTTTTTTTAACTTAAATTTATGAGCCTTTACACCACCAGGCTGAGTGGACAATCAATGAATCACAACCAAACATATTAGTCTGAGCCTACCGTATTCTTTGGTCTATGGCACCCTCCCATAAATATGTGTTTTCTCCAAAAGGTTAGTATTTTCGAATAGCATAAATGTCATGAAGTGGTTTTTCGTGTCGGGTGACATTGAACTGATCTCCGGCCCTGAAGATGATCAAAATAAGAGTAAAAGTGAAATATTCGCTGCCATTAAATCTTTTTCCACTACAACGGATACACGTCACGCCGAAGTAATGCACTCCCTGAATGAAGTCAAAGCCAGTCGAAAAATCTTTGAAGACCATGTGTCCGATATGGACGTGACGCTGGCTGCCGTGGAATCAATGGTTGGCGAACTTAAGGGCCTCCTTGATGTTCCCGATGTTGACCGCCTTGTTGCTGAAGCTGTTAAAGGCGAACATTCCGTACTTCAGTGTCGTCTGGATGATTTTAAGAACTGATCTCGCCAGGATAACTTGATTTTATATGTCATCCCCGATAGCCCGACTGGAACGTGAGCCCAGTCCGAGCAGAAAGTGCACTTGCTTCTTACTTACTCTTTATCTGTTCAGTTCCCCGAGGAAGCTATTTCACGAGCACATCGCTTAGTTACTTTTGCTACTAACAGGTTCCAACCAATAGTAGTTAAATTTATTTCGATTAAGGTTAAAGACAGCATTCTATCCCAAAGATCTATGCACACTTATTGTTACCGTTTGTGGAAACACCAGCTTAAGAATAAAGACAACATTATATCCCAATGTTCAATGCACACTCACAGTAACAGTTTGTGGGAATACCAACAAGGCTTGGTCCTACAGGTGCCAATGTGCTAGTTTTTTTTCTTTTTCTTTTTTTGCAATTGCCGCAATCTTGTGTTTTCTGTCTTTACAATACCCGGTATAAGCGATTATGAGGCTGTTGTCGGAATAGTGCGGTGCGATGCAAAGCGGCGACGCTGTTCACAACGGCGGAAAGTATTTTTCTATAGAAGCGGGGACTACGGTTCGCTGTCACGTTAATTGAAAACATTTTTTCTTGACTTCCAGCTGCATACCTCAGCATTAAATATTCATTTAGCGTCGAACCTCTTTAAGACAAAATTTTATCTTTGACTCAGACGTTCGTCCCATCACGTATCCATCGGCTAAGCGCCCAAATGATAAGCCGTGGATGAATAGAAAACTTCGCAGCTTGATAAAGAAAAACAAAAAAAAACTCTTGTTCCAAAGGTATTGTCAACCGAGGGAAACTGTACTAGACTCCAAGATAAATGAACTAAATAAGAACATAACAAACTAAATGCGCAAGGCCAAAACAAGTGCAAAAGAACTCTCTGTGACAAACCAAACCAAACAAGGAGGTGTGGAAATATGTCAAAAATGAAACAAATCCAAGTGTCACTATGCTTGATGTACCCGATGGTTTAGACTACTGCAACAATCTCGAAGGCAAGGATGAATGCTTCCACTCATACTTCCAGTCAGTGTTCACTTAGGCAGGCAGCATGGCTAGTGGTGTACAGAATTGCTATGGGTTTTCGCTAATGAATGACAGATTTCTGAGAGCAGGGCGTAACGTTGCTGTTACACAAGGTCAAGATAACCTCAGCCATTGAACCAGACCGCATCTGGAGCTATGTTTTGAAAAAATGTGCCGCCTCTGTAGCTCCATATTTAATAGTTTTATTTAGAAAATCATTTGATCAGAGTGACTGCCCCTTGATTAGAAAAATACAAACGTAGTCCCAGTTCACAAAAGTGGAGACAAAACAAAAACATCTAACTATAGGCATACAGTAATACCTCGTTAACTCGAAGTCATAAAAACTGTGAAAAAATTCGAGATAACCGAAATTTCGAGATAAACAAAGTACCGGAATTTGTTTACCTCTGATCGCGCGATGTTCTAAATAAAAATTCTAACAATCGCGGCAACATCAACTTCTCCGATGAGAGCAACTTTGCTCTCAAGCGTCAGTGATTTGCACTGCTTGGGCTCCGCCATCTTCACAGTCAATCGAGTCATGCGCCAACAACATCAGAGAATTCACAACCGATGACCGAATTGAACACTTCACCCTTGCTCGTGTGGCGCCGCAAGACGATCGAAACACCCCTAAAAAATGACGGTCAAGCAACAAAGAGCAGCAACACTCGAAACGAACGAGACACCTCTGAAAAACACGAGACTCACGACGACCGACGACCGGACCGGGAAGGGAAACGGAAGAACCCAGGAGCAAAGAGAAAACGAAAGACAGAGCGGAACAAAACGCTCAAGAGAAAGGGGGCACCGAACGCCAGGCTTGCGAGCGATTAGCTTGTCCAAATGGAAATCGTAAAAACAAAACAAACAACAGAAATTGAAGAAAAAAAGAAAACAGCGTTTTTGAGTCGCACATCTCTCCGCGTCTCTGTGCACCGCACCCGCGGTTATTTTTTAATTATTTTCTTGCGCTTTTGCGTTTCTTTTTTTCTCATGCGCGTTTTTCTGTCTTTTTTTTTTTTGCGCGCCGCGCACATTTTTTTTTGCGGCAGTTTTTGTTGTTTATGTGTTGTTTTTTTGTGATTTTCGCTGACGAGTATTCGAGATATCCGAAGTCCGTCATGAAAACTTTTCGAGATAAGCAAGGACAAAATGCATTGTGTCTATGGGAGCTCATTCCGTGACAAGGAAATTTTACGACTTAACCACTATTTCGAGATAGCCGTGTTCGAGTTAACGAGGTATTACTGTACTCAGGAAAACCCTGAGACAAGAAAAAACGAAGGGATAAACACAACGAAGTCTCCAAACGCCGCTGCCAAATTTATTCACAAGAACAGCCTCCTATATAGACGGAACTCACCCCGCCTTCAATATTTTGCCGCTGCGTTTTGAGACTTCGTTGTGCTTGTCCCTTCCATTTCCCTGGTCTCTGGGTTTTTCTAATTATGAACGTTCACCAGCTAGCCTGGGCCACAAATCTTATTTCTGTAACTATAGGCCTATATTTCTGACAAATGTTTTCTGAAAAACGCTAGAACACATTATATACACTAAGTTAAGCAGTCATCTAAAAGCTAATATTTTTTCACAAAACTCAACATGGTTTCAAGACAGGATTTTCTTGTAATACACAATTAGTAGAGTTCACACATGATATTGCTGCATCAATAAACTATGGTGCCCAAGTTGACTGTGTCTTTTTAGACTTTCGTAAGGCATTTGATTCGGTATCAGACACTATGTTGCTGCAAAAGTTATCAACCATTCATATTACAGATACACTACTTAAATGGCTTCAAGCTTATCTCGTTGGAAAAAGCCAATTGCGGTCCTAGGCGGTGTGAGTTCGTCTAATGGAAGCATCTTACCGGATGTCCCGCAGGGATCTGTCCTCGGTCCTCTTCTTTTTTAATATACATGAATGATTTATCTGAGATTATTTCTATTCGCGTCAGATTATATGCCGATGATTGCTCTGTTTACCGTGATATTACATGGAAAGCGGACTCCGAGATCTCGCAGAACGACCTCAACTCTATTTTATCCTGGTGTCAAATATGGAAGATGACTCTGAACTTAAATAAATTCAATCTAGTCTGGTTTACTAATCAACGACGTCCTCTACTCACAGAATATGTCCTTAATGGCACAAGCTTAGCTGTTGTTTCAGAATACAAGTATTTAGGGGTCTTGTTTTCCAGCGAACTGTTTTGGAACGCTAATGTTAATTGTTTATCCTCTAAGGCCAGCCACGCGTTAAACTTTCTTAAGCGTAACTTTAGGCAGGCACCGACAAAACTCAAGGAAACTTTATAAATCGCGAACGTACGTCCGATTTTAGAATATGTTTGCACCGTGTGTGATCCTTACACCAAGAAAAGCATAGATAAGCTCGAAGGTATACTGAAACGTCCAGCGCGCTTTGTGTCAGGCGACTATGATTTCTCTAAAAGTTCGTCTGCTATATGCGATAAATCAGTGTGGCCTTCGCTTGCTGACCGCAGAAAATATTTCAGACTGTCTTTATTTTATAACATATTCAATCGCATAAATGTCATTGATAAACAATAATACATAAAAGAACCAACCTATGTGTCTCGCCGTACAGATCACCCTATGAAAGTCTCCGAATACAAGTTCAGAATATACATATTTAAGAATAGTTTCTTCCCTGTAGAGTGCACGATTGGAAAAACTTCCCAGCTGAAATTGTCTTTTCTTCACAAATTGCTTTTTTACATCCCTACAAAATTTGTTGTTCCATTAGTTACTTTGATTGCTGTTAATACTTTGTTATCGACATTTCTTAGCGTCTATGTTGTAAAGTTGCAGTGGTGTTGTCATCTATATAATTTGCTAATGCTGTCATAGTGAATCCTCCCACATCACACAGTGTTCTGTTTTTAATTTGTACTTTGAAATTATATCTACCTTCAAATTGTGTGTAAATTTTGTACTGTTTCACTCCCACCCCCTACAATAATGCCCTAGCAATGGCGCTGTAGGTAACCCAATAAATAAAATAAAAACTGAAAGGCACGAGGATTACGCTGCAAGAAGATTTATGTAAAGCTATCCGACTTTCGAGTAAGGAGCTGTTAGATTTCGGAAAGTGGAAAGAAATTTAACTTTCGGCACAACAAGTTATTTGTCAACAATACGTCTTATGCATACTACGCTCAATCCGACGGTGTGTGCGAGGTTCAACTAATTAACGCACGTTCTTGTATTGACACAGAAAAATCGGTTCAGGTTAACGATACCGACGCTGAACGCTCACCAGTTTTGTACCCGTCCCCTCCTTCGTAGCTTTCAGCAGCCGTTCAGGCGAGACCTATTCGTGACTACTCTTTGATTTTTTCTAATATCAGAAGCATCATAAACAAACGAGATGTATTATCATACCTAGTTGAAACATGCTTTGTCGATGTGGTTTTCTTGACATACACCTCGTTATCGAGTAAAGTTGGCTGCCATGAACCGTTTTCTTGTTGGAATGATTATACTGTTTATTGACATATGATCTTTGGGGGCGCTTGGGTGGTGAAACTTTAATTGCTGTTGCTGATAAGACAGTTTCTTATGTTTTGCCCGTGCCTTCACCTATCGAATTGTTTTGTACGTGCATTTGTTTAAGCAACAGTGTATTTTGTGTTTGCTATTTGCCACCTCATACTACGCCGTCATTTTGTGGTGCTTTGTTTGATTGATTCAATAAGCATCACCGGAACGCTGCCGAACCTCAAAAACACTCTATATTCCTTTCAAATGTTATTATATGCTTGAATCGTCGCTCGTTTTCACATACCTGCTATGGAACTCAGGTTTGGTCCTGGAATATAGCGAAGTTTAACAATGTTCACGGGTAAATAAAATGTGCTGCAAGTAAAGCAATTTTTTTTACAATGTCAATAAAGGTGCATACTATTTGGTACGACCCAAATAACAAACGTTATTCGTGTTATTTTCCGGCGAAGAGAGACGTTTTTCCATAGGAATGCACAGGTGCACCGCAACAGTATACTGGTTCCTGTCTGCTTCAATTTTCCTCCCGGAAGTCGCGTAGACACTAGCGCCAGTTGAAACTCTAGCGCTCATTATAATAACTCTATGGTTGCATCACGTTGCGGTGACGCAGAAGCTCATGTGACGGGGGAAATTTTTTGAAGCCTAAATTTTGTTTTTGACGAGGAGAAAATTCTTGTAACTTTCTTGCTTTCTTCGCGTTGCACAAAATTTCCGACGACCCCCGTTCTAGAGACGCAGTGCCGCTATGGTCCATTATACCAGCACCATAATTAGTAACAGCAATCTAACGCGTGTATTTTCGCAATCAAAGACTTTTTGAGTTGCAGTTTCCGAACTCAGATGCCGAATGAGATAACTACTCGATTCACGCAGCTGCAGAGAAATATTTTAAAGAAGGCATACATTATTTGTGAACATTCAGCTGCAGTTTATAAAGATTAACAACGGTTAAATTGAACTTCCAGGCGGAAACATAGGTGAAATTATGGTTCTCGTAACTATGCCTTCAGAGATAAAAGGATATTATTATAACACATTGATTTCATGACGTAGGCTAAAACGCTGTAATAAAAATGTAATTAAAATAACTGCTTTGTTTTGTTTTGCTTTGGCGGGTAGTGACCGACGGAATGCGAACTGCCCTTGCACACTTGGTTTGTGCTCGTAAGCTCCACATGATCGTTTAGTTGTCCCGGCAGCCGCCAGACTAAAGCTCATTTATAAATAAATAAATAAATAAATAAATAAATAAATAAATAAATAAATAAATAAATAAATAAATAATATATGTATATATATATAAAACGACTTTGACTTTACTTTCACCCGAAGATTGGTACACTCTTGTCATGCCATGTTTGCTTGCTTCGTTCGTTACGTGTGGATTTTCTTGAAGTAGCTCGAGCCGGCTAGACGATAAAAACGACAGACGAAACAATGACAGATTACTGCAATAACGAAATATAATGACAACCTTTCAGAAAAGGCCGTCACGCCGCAGACTAAGGACCCCGATCTAACCATACTTCATTTCAGCCCAAGTCCAGATAGAGCCCACGAGCTACGAGCTCATGGGACCAATCAAGTTGGGTCAAAAGCGCAAATCACTAGGCCCTTTTCTGTTTATGATTGGTTCAGCGATTATAGAAGACGCACAGGAATATGACAAATACCGTGAGGGTGCACTTTTGACGCCGTTTGATTGGTTCCATCAGCTCGTGGCTTCGGCTGCGTCTGGACTTAAGGTGAAACGAAGTAGGCTTCAAACCGGAACAACTCCTTCTATCCAGTTCTCTTTCCCTAGACTACAAGAAAGCGGCGCCGGAGCGCCCCAACACATCATAGACAGCGAAGTCGTAGAGCTGAATTTGTTACGTCAGATAAATAAGGCCAACGCGTGGAACAGATTGAACGCGAGTTCTGCGTCATCGATCGACTGAGGGTTTCCGTTCTCACTGATTGAACAGAAGTCCCATTTGAACGCTGACGCAGCACTCTCGTCCAATCTGTTCCCCACGTTGCCTTCTTTAGCTGACATCGAAGATTCGGCACTAGAGGTTTGTTATCTAGATAGTGTTGAGACCCCCTGCCCTACTCGAAGAAAGCAAATGTGCTTGTGCAGCAAAATGTGCGTCGCATTATTGCCGAAGAAAAGGCATACCATAAAACGTAAAGAAATTTTGACTGACCACCTCTAGGAAACTTGCAATTACGTAAATGCCACGCCAAAAGCGAGTCGGCAAGTGCCGGTGGCGATGTTGACGGACGGTGGAAAATATTTTAAAACAAATTAGTACCATAGTTAAGGGTTTTATAAATCACTAGTCGTATAGACAAAGAAGACACACCAAGCACTGTTCCCACGGCAGCCGTGCCTTGGGATCATCTCTTGGGTGTGTCTTGGCTACGCTAGGTAGGACCGTGGGTTGTATAAATTCTTAGTAGGTTTATGTTCAGATATAATGAAGCAAAAATAGTTTTTTTTAGGCTACAACTTTTAGCAAATAATGCGATTTTTTTTATGGGGCCGACGATTTATTTACACCATTAGCGAGATGCACGGCAGCGCCCGGAGGACGTACTTGCAAACCCTCTATACACAAGAGAGCAAGGCGAAAGAGGTGGCGCGAAATGACATACTACAAGAAACCGCCCTTCTACATCTTGCTTTACAGAACGCCGGATGTAAGTGACAGTTCACAACGCTTATATATGTTTTCTTGGCTCTCTCTCTCTATATATATTTATATATTTTTATAAAATTCGCGTTTTCTTATTTCATAATTCGGGGAGTGTGATTTCAACCGCCCTCTACAAGAGAACAACCAACAAGTAAAAAAAATAAGTAAGAGTAGAATAGTGGAGTGGAACCGGAATGAAAGAAAGCAAGGAGGAAAGGCATAAATTGCGGTGGCTTAGCTCGGCTATACAAGGATATACGTAGCGTGAGCTTATGCGCACAAAATGAGAGGCGCTATCAAGCGGATCCAGTGCAGCGTCAGACTTGGCTACTGCGCAACTGAGGCGGACAGCTGGGCACGCGGCGGGGCCAGTGCGTCTGCCGCGGCTATGACGTCACTCCTCTGGAATGCGCAGACCGGCGAGGCGCGCGCAGTGGGGTGCGCGCGCGGTGGCGCGCCTCCGGCGCGCCAGCTGTGCGCCGTGTGACGTCACTGCTCCTCGCGCTTGCGCAGCACGGAGCACGGCTTATTATGCGAGCCACGCGAAACTGCTCAACCTCTGCCAGTGTAGCTCACGCTACAAAAAATGAACATCAAAGTCGCCGGAAAGAAAGGAACAAGAAATGCAAAAGCGCCACATAAGCAACAAACTTATTGCGTGCGAGACACCGCACAGCCAGCGTCTGCGCGAATCTCGATACAGACTCAGAGCCATAAACACGTCGTGCGTGAACAGCCAGCGGCACGAACGCCGGGCTCCCGTTTTTGCACCTCGAAAGGTGCAGGACAATCGTCGGCAGTTCAATACAGCTGTCTTCGCGATGCCGCCGCGAAAGATCCCCACCTTCCCAGCTGACGCCCCGACCCGTCCCCGATGGAGACGCGTAGTCACGGTCCCACGCCTCCTGTATTGACCTTTGCATCGCTTATCACCCGGGCGAAAAATGTTGAGTCACTGAGCTGTGGACGCATACGCAGCGTCTGATACCCGCATAGCGGAGCTACAGCACATGCTTAGAAGGCGTTCCACAGCACCGCAGACAAGGATGGCAACCCGCAGAAGGCGATTTTGTAGCGTTAGCTACACTGGCCGAGGTTGAGCAGTTTGGCGTGGCTCTCATAATGAGCCGTACTCCGTGCTGCGCAAGCGCGAGGAGCAGTGACGTCACACGGCGCACAGCTGGCGGGGCGGAGCCGCGTCGAGCCGTCGCCGCGGGCTCCGCTGCCACCGCGCGCGCCTCGCCAATCTGCGCAAGCGCGAGGAGCAGTGACGTCACACGGCGCACAGCTGGCGTGCCGGAGCCGCCGCCGCCGCGGGCTCTACCGCCACCGCACGCGCCTCGCCGGTCTTCGCATTCCAGAGGAGTGACGTCATAGCCGCGGCAGACGCACTGGCGCCGCCGCGGGCCCAGCCGTGTGCCTTCGTTGCGCAGTAGCCAAGTCTGACGCTGCACCGGAGCTGCTTGATAGCGCCTCTCATTTTGTGCGCATAAGCTCACGCTACGTATATCCTGACATAGCCGAGCTAAGCCACCGCAATCTTTTTTGCAGAGGTCATACCACGCTAGAACTCTTGCTTGTGTTCCTATTGTACCGTCCAGTGTTTTCTAAGGTGTTGTTGCATTCTGCGCCATCTTGCAGCCCCTTTCAGGTCATTTCTCTATTTTCTCACAGAAGCCACTTTTTTGGGGGAAGGTTGGCTTAAATACCATTACCATCGTCTTTCTTGTTTTTTTTTTTTTTCAGAGAGACGGGGCGAAAATATTGATGCGGCAGGTTTTCGAGTTCGAATGAAGATTTAGCCAGGCCGTTGGGGATGCGACCCCGGGGAACGTTGCTCGCTGTCCTGAATTTCAAATTGGATTCCTCGAACGATTATGTTTCTTCTTTTCTAGAGCAAACCCTCGTAATAAAACGAGCGTGAAATGTTGTTTTTATTGCCTTTTGAACGGACGAGTGATGCGATTGGTGCCGCGGTCAAAACTGTCGTTCTTGTCGATAGGCATCCTGCGTTGCCCACGAGGCGCTCCGAAGAATGACTTGTTAGGACTTGTTTTGGGTAGTACAAACTTGAGCGACTCAAACTGCCACACATATAGAAGCGAACCTGCTCTGGCGCGGAACACAATAACAAGAAAATATAAAAAAAAACGAAAACTGCTAACGCCGTCGAAGCACAGGCCAAAGCTAGGATGATAAGAGCGAAGAAACGCCGTATCACGCGTCCCAAAGAAACATAAAGGGGGCGAAAAAACAAAAACGTCGGGACGCCAAATGTTCTAACGTCACCACTCAGAGATACGAGACGCCTACCCTAGCGGTGGTGGCATAAATCCGGAACTTTTAATTGTCTTGCGGCGTTAAAAGTGGCCGATTTCGGAAGTCCAAAGGTGTTTTTTTCGTTGTTCTGCACTACGCAGGAGGAAAAGATCACGGCGAAGGCGCCACAATAGTGGGAGTTCCAACCAGGTGAGCTTGTACTACCCAAAACGAGGGCGCCACAGTTTGTTCAAAGCTTGAGCGCAGGAGGCCCATTGCAGTGATGCCCCCGTCGAACGAGGATATAGCATGAAGCCGTTAAGGCACCGGAGTATCCTTCCTATATCCTCAATCATTCTGCTCAATAGTTAACAAAAGCAGCGGCCGTCGATTTCACGTGTTTATAAACACGTTGGTCACACATTACCGCAGTAAACATAAGCGTCGCGTACAAGCATAAGACATCAACGCCGATCGCAGCAGCACATTAAAAGTAACTGCTCTCCCGTTCTTTCAATCTTATAAAATTCCCGGAATCCCAGTCTTCCACGCTTCCAAAAAACAGGAACCGCGTTTTAATTAAATAGTATTGGGGAATTAAAAGTACCGTATCAAAATCAGAAGTCAAAGAGCGCCCAGTTTGAATTGGTAAAAAAGACTCCGAACCAGAAACGTACACTGTGCGCTGTAAAAAAACAAAACAAACAAACAAACAAACAAACGTCACTTTGGATACACTAACCGACCCAGGATGGCGTGCATCAACAAGCTGCCTCAAACGCGCCTGTGGCCTGTGAAGCGGACAACAAAAGCGGCAGAGAGACTTCGCTCGTTTTTGAATGTTAGGAGGGCGTCACGCTGACGCCTCATTGTGCAGGCAAGCACATTCGCCGCGTCCACGGACACCTTGTTTATGACCCGATAAGCGCGGCGGGGGTGCGAGGCTTCCCTGCTTCTAGGCTGTGATCGAGAACGCGAGCTAGGATGCCGTCGACACTAGGGTCGACAAGCTTCCGGTGTTTGCTATAATGATTTCACGCTGATGAGCGTACGGAAATTTGGAGAGGTGTGCTGTTCAGTGCGACGTGTCCCGGAGAGCGAAACTTTCTCTATGGACGATAACGGAAGTGGTTAATCATAAAAACAAAAGTAAGAGGCGGGAAATAAGTACTCTGATGGCCAGACTATGTATTTGTTTTGAAAACGTGTCCTGTTATACAACTTTGTTTTGTGCAAGTGTCATATAAAATGTAAGTGTTTCATACTTGAAATAGGTGCACATTGAGTGGTGAACTGCTCCAGCTGAAATAAATATTCACTAGTGGTAAATCCTCACTCAGGAAGTATCGATTGATTTCCGTCTTTCAATAAAAGTAACAAAATAAAACGCTTAGAAAAAACGGATGTAGCATCATAGGTTTTTCTTATAATTCACATCACAAGCTAATGAGGACCTTTCCCTTCCATACCGGTACAAACATGTAAAATAATGCATAAGATAATTTACAGACGTTATGTGCCTCCCACTGAGAGCAATACAAACATACCTGGCTTCATGTATAAACCGTGTCAGGACGTAGGAAAAATCCAAGGGAATAAAAGCTAACAGAACCGGTGTATGTTTGCAACCCGGCCATGTTGACGATAACACGTACTTAAATAGAACCTTCGAACGCGACATGAGCGTCGCCCGTTCCGCTGAAGCAGGCACAATTTAACCTGTGAGAGAAGGCGATCCTCCCTAATGAAGAAAGCGTCAGATGAACGAGAAAAGCGAAGCCATTTTAATTAAGTTCGAGCAAGAAAAAACAAAAAAGCGTTACGAGGGAAACTGCTGATCGTGCGCTCGGTCGGTCGATTTTGTTTTCATAAATTGTTCGATTTTTTTTTCATTTGGTTGACCCGTGCATCATAATTCATTTAGGCAATTTAAACGAAAAAAAAAGAATAAACTTGAGAGATTAAAAGCGCCGGTTCGTTTGCAATCTGATTGTGCAATATGAGTCGGTTTTGTCATCCTTTAATAGGACGACCTGTGGAATTATTTCGCGTTTGAATAAGTAAAATAAAAACCGTTGGTGACGTGTCTGGATGTGCCGCGTGCCGAAAACGTATTGACGCAGACCCTATACTGGTCGTTTTACACAATCGATGACACAGATTTTGCGTTAGACTTCTTTGCGCCCTTGACGGTCCTAGCTTGCGCCTGCTCTTATGTTTCTTAGAGTCGTACGTCTGGATTGGCAGACTCGGGCGCTACAGGGAGCTTCGAGATACACAAGGGTTGCACAACATTAGGGGTATTAAGGAAGCGTGGGACGGGGGCTGAGCGGAGGGTGGCAATCTTGCGTACCGTTATCGAGCGACGTTCGTCAAAAGGAAAGCCAATGTGAGTCCTTTGTTCCTGTCTTTTGGCCTGAAGGCAAGTATACGAACAGCCTCCGCTCTCCTCCATTAAACTGCTTAGGATGGGGCTCAGCCGAAAGTCGACTCTTGTTTTATATTGGCTTTCCTAGCGAACAATAAATCTAGAAGACACTGTTATCCTGCTTGCTTTTTTAAACTCATAACAGCGAATTATGTATTAAACCCACAAATGCGAATCACTGTAAAGCACTGAATCGTCTAATTGGTTGCTTGAAAATATCTGCCCTCAACAAAATTATATTAGACAAATGGCCATGTTAAAAAGCCTATTTGATGGCGTTTCGAAAAAAAAATGAGTGGAATTAAAAACAGGCATACAAAGCAGAGAACCCTAAATCGGACGTTCGGTATTTTTAGTGCAGAATTTCGGAAATGCAGAACATGTTATAGTATATGTGGGCTTGCTTTTATAAGAATAATCGCTCACATCTCTTCAACGCTCCTCGTGAAAGTTGAGAAACACAAGTGCCGAATTCTTCCATATAATAAGAGCTACATACAACCTTCGAAAGGTTTTGGGGTAGATGAAAAACAAACTCTTTCATTACGTCAAAACCTTTATATGCATTTGATAGCTCTGGTTGCCATATGACAACCGCAGTGGTGTTCCCAGTTTTCTTTTCTGTATCGGAAGCACCGCAAACGTATAGTACAATTTAATAAATCTTTCCTTGCTGTGTTTTTCTTGTTTTTTAAGGTTGAAAAGTTGGATGTTTTGTCTTGTCGACGAAACAAATTTATTTTGTAAAACTATAATCACGGTGATTCAGGGCTAGCACTTTTTCGTGGATATTGCTGCGTTAAGCGGGAACTAGAACGGTACTATAATAAAAAATAAAAAAATAAAAAGGTCTTAAAATGTTTGTTCTTTTTACCTCCAGGATCGCGAAATTTAATATTGTAGTTCAGATTGAGGTGCCAAGTAGCCACAACAACACTTTAAAGATAGCACTGAATGCCCCGCCTCCTTCCCGGCGACGGCGCATTCAGTGGGAGGACGGAATCGTGACGTCATACAGATATCTCAACATTCCTGCGCCTTCCGCAAGCCTCATCCGAGCAGTCAAAATGGCTGCCCATCGTTCCCTCACAGGCTACACGCGCAAGGCAGTTGAATCCTCTGGGTCTTGTGATACGTTTGGGTCAAATGCTCGTGACATTCGAATTCACGTGACAAAAATGCGCAAGAATCCACCTCTATCGTGTTCCTTTCAAGAACCTCTTCAGCTTCTTTTTAACTTAAATTTGATGACGCAATTTAGCAGTATTTAGTTTGGATCTTCATCTTCTACCGGATGATATAATCCAACCCTCAGTTACTATGACTCCGCGTTCCGTTGCAAGTGTATCAGTGTTATGTATGCTACCGCTCGACGACTTTTCGCATTGAATCCCCTGTATGATTTGTATACTGATCATTTTCCTTCTACCTGTTTCTAATAAACTACGAACACCAAACGTCGTGCGTTCCGGTTGAAATATTGCCTCGCGCTCGCGTACTGGAACACCGAGTCAATTGGGCGTCGTCTTCTGATTCTCCTCTACAGCGCTATTATACCGGAAATTCCTGTTTTATCCGCTCGCCTCCCGCTCAGCCTTGTTCTGAAAGCTACGCCCGTCAAAGGTTCTAGCAGTCTGAAAATGGCTTCCCTCGCTGTCCTCATCGGAAGCATGCAGCCTCCGGCGTTCCTACTCCTGCTGCTCCGTATCCCGTCGAGAGTGGTTCCCTTTGGCGCTCCTTGCCGCAGGCGGGATGGGGTTCTCGCTTCGCATGATCGATTAACCTCGCAAATAGAATCCGCGAAGAGGCCACGGAAGGGGAGAGGACACCTTCGCTCTCGGCTTGGTGGAGCCGCGCTTCCCTTCGTTGGGGGAAGAAACACGCGATCGGAAACTCTCCGGAGTCGCCGAATGGTCGTTTTTTTTTCTCGTTGAATGAGGAAGGAACTTGGCAAGTGGAAAAGGAAATTGGGAATGCATCCCAAATATTTTGTTTTTATACGAGTTTTTACAACACTGGATTCTTGAGCAAACAAATACGACAAAGAAATTAGAAAAGTTGGAGACACATTTGTCAAACAAAGAAATTATAGCCAAACAACAAATAAAAAAATAAAAAGTGCATACGAATAAAAAAATTAGTTTTATTTATATAACTTTGCCTAATCTAAAGCAATATGTGTAACTTGCGCCATAACTGCGTATATTAGGGAACGCCTTTATCTCGTATAAAATATTAGTGGATTGATGTTCCTATATAAAGATTTGAAATGATGGTATACTTGGGATTGTGTTACGCTATTTGACAGAAACGAGCAATTTTATTTTATTTATGATAGATAATTTGTTATTCACGGCCATCTATTTAAACAAATATTTTCTTATATTTATTGATGCTCTGGTGAGGATTTGAAATTAAACATCGTTCCAGTATCCTTCAATTAGCTTTGATGACAAATATTGCAGGCCCAGTGTAAATGTCATTTTACGTTCAATAATTATACGTCTACCAACGTAAAGTTTTCACGCAGAACCAACGTATTCACCGGGGAAGATCTATTTACCGGGGAAGATCTTTTCACCCTAATAAATCTGGTCTTAGAGCTGCAAGCGCATGCTAGAAACACGAAAGACACTGTACCGCTTATAGTGCGGAGGCTTTTGCAATATATATTGATTCTGCAATGGGGGCAACACAGTCAAACGCTGAAATTTCTTCACCAATTCTATCACAACACATCTGGACTGCCAAGTGATAGTTACCTAACCGTATAGATCGTCAATACTAAGTCACTTCAAAGTACTATGCTACCCAAAAAATTGATTGTCCTAATATCATTAAATAGTGCAATTGCTTACCGTGTTTGCTAGTTGAATGCCTGAATGCTGCAACATTTGAAAACCTCCTGGTATTTCAGCAGTCGTAATCCTTCCTTGCTTGGATATTGCAGCTGCTGCCTCTAGTATTTCAAAATAAATCAATGAATTAATAAATAATTATCAATGATAGAGTTCAAGTAGTTACTATTTGTCTGAATAATAAGGCACACAATCATTGGAAGGCGAGTTTAAAAAAGATACATATTTTTCGCAATAACGTGCAAGCCATTGTTGTTGTTGCACGCAAAATGCAATCATGTCGCTTCGCCCTTTCACACGGAAGAAACCATTTACAGTAACATGTGCACACTGCGCGACACTATAAGTTTGAAAACGGCATTGGCACTTCTCAGATTACTCCGAACGTGTATTAGTGGGCATCAAACTTTGCCACTTAAGCTAGTTCCCTAAATGACTACTTTTAACCAGACTAGTAGTTTTAATGACAATCCTTTGATTAGAAAAAAAAGAACACCTGTCGTTCAGTGAACATTGTAAACTTCACTCTGACATTTTAACAATGTTGATGCCAACTCCTATGCAAGACTTTAAATAATGCGTACCTTGATAAGTTTGAGCAAACATCAAAACATAGGCTAGTAATGAAACGAAACATTTTATCTCGAGTTGGGAGCATTTCGACAAACTAGAATGAGGAAAAGAAAAGTGAAAGGTCACCTATATTCGGTGGGTGATGCACTGCAAAGATAAAGAGTCGTTTTGTTTTTGTTTTAGCTTGCAGCACATGAGTCAGCGCTTAGCCGCGTCCACAATTTACTGTCTTGCTGGAACAAAACGAAGCAAAAGGCTGCGCAGAGGGAATGGTTTTGTATTTCCGTTCAGAAGAACCCCTCCTCAACAAACACTCACTTTTATTTTGAATAGCGTCGTTTACTTCGAAGCCGAAGTGCAATTGCACTCCTTGAACATATGGGGAAATTAGAGAGTCGAACGCAAATGTGCGCACGCGCTTTCAGGCATTCATATTTGTAAACGTGCAGGTTCTGGAGAGTTTACACGTAGACTTGACAAGCGCATTTATCAGTTGAGAAAACGACTCCCACGATCACCGGGCACGTTTCGACACGGGCGTGTCTTCGGTTATCGGAGAAGAAAAGGTCTTACAATGCGGCGCATCCCGTACTTTGTAGTGATTGGCAGTGTCCAAATGCTGCGAGACAGACTACATAATATCACGAAGGACGATAGAGTATTAGAGAAGAATACATAATTTGCCATGACCGTCGTCGCCTCTTAGTCTCTCTCTCTCTCTCTCATTCAAAGTACCTCTCACTCTTTTTCTATTTGTTTTCTTTTGTACTGCCCTCTCACTAATCATACGCGCAAAATAAAAAAAAGCACTACCGGTTTATTGTTTTTGTTTCGTGAAACTCCCTGTCAAGTCAACTTCTGCCAGCATCCGAATTTAAATATATAAAAAATATTATGGCACAAAAAAACAAAAGCCTAGTTGAAAACCTGGATCGAACGCTGCATCAAAATATTTCCGGGTTTGAAAATTTACTCACTCGATTTCCTTGAGCTTAGATAACTTTCGGTGGAGGAATGGCGAGGTCGAATATACATTTCCGGAATGCCAGTTATGAAACGCTCAATCTTACCGGCATATCAAGGAGGATAAAACCCGCGTTTGCTATCCGTGAAAAAAAAAAAACTATATATGTACTATAGACGGGGCAATACTAAGAACTCAATTCATTTGTTTATTGGGGTCACGTTAAGACATCATCCTCTCCCTCAGATAGGATGATGTCTATACGTGAAGGGCAATATTGGTGAAGGGCAATATTGGGTCACCTTTGCAATCTAGGATGTCCGTTTTTCTCGAGCGCGTTCTAGCGTCGTGACAACTTACACCGGGTTGGTTTGCGAAATAAGAAAACTTTAAAGTCTAAATCAAATTCAAAGACTGCCAAGTGTGAAAACAATTAAAACAAGTTGAAAACAAAAGCAGAGCCAAACGTGCTTCCTTATTATTTTTTTTTCAACAGAGTATTTTGCGGTGGGGAAATGTGGGGCGTTTATACTCGAGTTGAACTTTTGACCCGTGAGCTGGCTTTCCTTGCCGCAGTCCATAGTCCAAGACGTTTTGAAAAAAAGTTACTGTCTTGGCCTCAGTGCATGTTTAGTATTTTGTATATTCTTTATTTGTCGCTCTTTGACATAGTTTTTAGTTCTGCTCGAGCAAATGGTGATTCCGGTCCGATACTTAGTTGGTAGCGTCAAACCTTTACGTCAACATCTTTAGTTTGTTTGTGTGCATAGATGTCAAATCTGCTTCAAATCCTGAATAAAAAAAGTCGCCTTTTAAAGGACAAAAGTAAGTAACAGGCAAAATGAAATAGCATGGGGACTTTATAATTTACGTTTTAGTGTCTGTGTTGCAAAGTCCCGAAGCTTTCGCATCTAGTTCCAACCGCTAACGCTACATTTCGGCGAAGACCAAGCCTTTGGTAATGCGTATTTTAGTTTGGGATGAAAAAAACGTGTTTCTTTTTCTTCCAAAAACCCGGTATACATAGTCTTATAGTCGGACATACACCCCACGATGTGCAAAAAGTTTTCTTACTTAAGATGGGACCTTTGAGTTTCAGACCCTAAACTTTGCAAAACAAATCGATGAAGACCACACCCAGAAAAGATCCCTTTGTAAACAAATACCCATCGAAAGTTAAGCACACTGCTACTTTCGTATGGATGCACAAGCTAAGTTGATTTTGTTGTCCTCTTATAAGTGAATAATTGACGAATGTTTCTATAAAGAAAAGCTATTCCAGATAACCTTATTTTGGGAAAAGGAACAAGCAGACTAAGTTCTACTTGTATCTAAAACAAAAATACTTCATGTTAGTTTTTTTATATTGTAGCTCTTGCAGAATAGTAAAACGTAAATAACAAAAAAAACTAAAAAAACATTGTGCCCAAGTTATGCGTTTCCCGAATGTGATTTCTTACAAACACATAGGCTTCTACTTTTTTGTAAAACTATTTTGACACCTTACTTCTGCAGCGCAAGCAATATGTCTGATTTGCCAAGCCTCATAGACGAATTCAAGCTGATCACCCTGGGACAAAATTTGAACCCTCCAAAGGACTCCCACTTTCCCCTATTGCGTCCCCCTCCTCTCCCCAATGTTTCCTTAACTGCGACTAAACCCCAAAGCTGTGCCGCAATCATCCCCGCAATGCGTCGGGGTCGCTCTTCTCGCCATAGATATTATCGGCCAATCCAATCCTCCTCCACTCCCACAACGATTCCATCACCTCGCCTCCTTGGAAACTTCTACGTCGAAGAGAACCCAAGGACCCCAGCGCACAGTGACACCCGTTCTATTATAAGAATGAAGAAAAGAAAACCAAAAATAAGAGCAACTATACCCCATGCCCATACCACATGTTTTGAGGAGAGAGCGGTCGGTTCTGTATCCCATTTACTCCTCCCCAGTTTAAGAATTCATGCGAGCGGTCCGTTCGAGCGGTTCGGTGACGGTCGGGAACATTGGGGAAAGTGCGTTCGCTTGATTGAAGGCGCACATCCAGCAGATTGCCGCAAAAAGCGCAACCAAGAACCATATAAAAATACAAGGGAAAATACAAGCAAAAATAAATAAAGTAGTGTGAGAAAAAAATATCATATAAAAAAAAGATGGTAACACCATTTGAAATGGCAGAACCTTGTGACACCCCCTCATATCCTTCAGATATCCATTCTTACAGTTTTGTCCCGTAAAAGTTTTTCTCCTGACTTTCGTTTTTTTTTGTTTTTTCTCAGGATGCTGGTGATTGTTTCGGTGCTGGTGGTTTTGGGACCTTTAGGTGCATTTATATCTTTATTCAGTCAGAGTGAGCTAATACGCCACGCCCTGTTTCTAGTCAACTTTTCTGGTGCAAGTCCAAGCTCGGTACTATAGCAATAGTCCAAAATGGACTGACGTATTTTGCGTCAGGAGGCGCATGCGGGAAAACAGTTTTGATTTACTCCGTTCAACGATACGATGACTACTTCTGTCAGTGAACGTAATGCCGTCAAGAAGAGGAGGGTTTTCTGCTCAAAATATGGTCCCGTGTCAGCAGTGAGAACCGCACCCACATAGTTGTGTCGGCAACATCAAAAGACAGTGTACATTGGTGATGAAGTTCGAGCAGAAACAATTGGCTTTAGCGAAGTATGTCAACTAAAAAAGACTCCCCCCCCCCAAAAAAAAAAAAAAAAACTGTGACGTTTTTTATGAGTTGTTTAATAATATTAGAGGCTGCGGAGACCTTCAGTGCTAACGGAAGGAAGCTGGGGTAGGATCTGGCGAACGGGCGGTATTTACGAGGCAGTTTAATTTTTGTCCGTCTCTTCCGGGCTTGTGTTTTCGTTTCGTCTGGCCATTCTATTTCGTAATCTGAAATAGCCTAAAATGTCCCTTCTTTATAGCGATTCAATTATATCTTATATACGTTCTGCAAAAGTTTTGGTAAAGTAGTTTCTATAGTCCTGTATCACTTTAGGTAAATCCCCTGCCGAAGCTTCGATCCGATTGGAATCAATGGAGCAGAGCCAGAAGTGTGTCATCTCGGCGCTCATTGCCTTCGTACATTTTTTATCACAGAATAAACCAAAGGCAATATATTACTAATGACGTCTAGGGAAAAGATGCAGCTTGTTTTCTTTAATTTCTTAAGCGAGCATGAGTCGAGGTCGAAATCCTGCACCAGTTCCGAATGAAACCAACTTGCCGCGTATGCTAATTATAATCTCATTTCACCAAAAAATATGAATTCCCTTCGATTCTCGGTTTATATAAAAAAATGCTGGCCGTAATACTTACAGCTGTGGGGCAATTGTGAAAAAAAAAACTGCCAAATCAATGTTAGGTGCATTTTTCTAAGATTGTTAAGTCGATGCACGGCAAAAATGCTGCGATTACACATGGACAACAACAATTACAAATAAAAATGCACGGGCGTGTGCTTCATAAAATGGCCGAAACTTTAACCTACAACTAGTTTAACCTAATTCGTATACAGACGCACATAAATACATACACACACGTCCGGAGACAGGCACACTTACATAAACGAGCCGACCACTTTCCCTCCAGGCGCATGTCAAGAACCCACAGAAACGAGACGAACAGCGTTTCCTTGCTTCTCTTTAATCTTAAAGTCGAAATCGCAGAGGACAGGGTGGGAGGGTGAATGGCGGATATACTATGAAACATCGTTAGAGGAGAGATTAATGAAAGGGTTGATAATACAATATTTTCGGGAAGAGCGGTGGGGTTCGTGAAAGGGTCGGTCTTGAATTGTAAAAACGTTTATTATGATGCCGCCTTCTGGCCTAAAGGCCTCAGAGAAGGCTTGTTCGGGTACTTCGTATTCGTTTTTCTTAACTTTTGTGTGTCGGTATTAGGTGTCCTTCTTCTTCCTCTTTCTCTTCCTTCCCTTCTATTCTTTTCTTTCAATATGAAGTAGTTTTTTCTGATTTTGTCTTCTTCATTTTCTTCTCTTTCCTTTCCTCAGCCTTAATTTTTTTCCCACTAGCTTGTCACTTAATATTTTTAAATAATTTTGTAGATTATTGTAAATACTTTCTCTCTGGGTATTCTTACTGCTACTCTTTTTTCTCTTTGTTTTCCTATTTTCGTGATTTTAGTTCTAATTGTATCTTTGTCTTCCTCTTTCCTCTCATAAAACGTCAGTTGTAAGTAGCGCTCTGTCCTGTCTTCTCTTTCTTTCCTGTGTTCGTCCCCTGTCGCGCTATTTGTGATTATCATGTTTAACCAACTAGACCATCAAATTATGTTTGCTTCTTCTCTTCATTTGACAGGAGAGAAACCCATTTTGAAAAGTTATTTAACAAACATTCCCCCGCTATGCTCATTGACTTTTGGACTCTAGCGGGTATAGATGTTGGATGGGTCGGTTGGTAACCTTATCATACGGCAGCTTTATCTTACAAAACTCACTTTGCCGTTATAGATCAAAATCGATCGCAAGTTACGCAGAGGTTGACTACCTCTTCAGTTGTTTCTCGTGCTCTTATAATTTTTTTTAAAGACTCGTTAGGGTGTCACGCAGACCAGCGCGTAAAAGGCATTCATGTCTAGTGCGTATCAGTGTTTCGGTGAACTTATGGCTGTTAGGAAGGATGATAATGTGCTTTTCCTCCATATATAGTTCTATCTTCTGTAGTCTTTCGCCCACTTGATTGTTGTCATTAGAGTTGAGAATTGGTTATAAGTGAACTCATGGGGAAGATTTTGTCTATAAATTTAAGGGCCAGTTTTTCAGAGCGCGCAGCTCTTAGGCGCCCGTTTCCGTGTTGAGCGTCACTGCAATTCCTGCTCGATAAGCAGACAACTCGCACTACGCATAGCGCAAAAAAAAAAGTGAAAGCTGTTTACAACTCCCTGCAACGCTGAATCAGAGCGCAGCTCTTGAGGAGGAGTAGGGAAGGGTATTGAGGGGGGGAATCATTCGTGGGGGACGTGACCTCGGGGGGGGGGGGCACGTGACCTCGGGGAGGGGGTCACGTGACCTCGGTGAGGGGGAAGGTCACGTGACCTCGGGTGGTCACGTGACACCCCCCCCCTCCCCGAGGTCTTCCCGAAGGAACCCGAGGTCCTCCCGAGGTCCTCCCGAAGGGAACCTGGAGGTCCTCCCGAGGTCCTCGGGGGACGTTTGGGAAGGGGGGGGGGTCACGTAGCCTCGGGGAGGGGGGTCACGTGACCCCCCCTCCCATCCCGAGGTCCTCCCGAAGGAACCCGAGGTCCTCCCGAGGTCCTCACGAAGGAACCCGAGGTCCTCCCGAGCTCCCCTCGAAGGAACCCGAGGTCCTCCCGAGGTCCTCCCGAAGGAACCCGAGGTCCTCCCGAGGTCCTCCCGAAGGAACCCGAGGTCCTCCGAGGTCCTCCCGAAGGAACCCAAGGTCCTTCGGGAGTACATCGGGTTCCTTCGGGGAAATTTACCCATTATGCACCGCGCGGCTACCGCGACGGTGGCGGCGACGGCGGCGGCGACGCCGACGCCGCTCAAGCCGGAGACGGGCGCCTAAGAGCTGCGCTCTAAAAACAACAAAACAACGTTACGTAAGATTAGGGCGCCATTACTTGGGCATTGTTTTGTCGGTGATTGCAAATGAGGGAAGTGACGATGTTCTTTTGATGCTGCTTGATTTAATTCAATGAACGGTATCCACCGCTGCGGACATGTTTAAAACGAAAAGGATTAGAGTAAATGCATACGGGCAGCTCGAGCCATACTTTGAGTACCTCAAACCGGACGGAGAATACCCAGGCCGAATTTAAAAGCTAATCTTTTCTGCTTACACTATATATACGCAGCCTTGCTCTCAGAGGTTGAGAAGAATTGAGTCTAAAATCCGTATTTTGGTTCCAAGAATTTTTAAAAGGTCTGCTTAGAAGAAAGTAGTCTTTTCCAAATTGTACATTTGAGCAATTTGTTTCGCCTCGCAATGATAATTCAGTGTCGTAATTGAAACTATATTACAACTAATTTATTATTTTTGTTTGATAATAATAATAATAATTTTGTGCAGGGCACATAACTAATTGTTGCAAGAATTACGCGAGCCAGTAAAATAATGGGGCTCTAACATGTTGTGCGAGCTAAAACAAAAGCGACTTGCCTTTATATTAAGCTTGCTCACTATTAATAATTGATGGCTTCTTCTCCGAATTATACACAAACATTCTTGATAATCTGTTGAATAATAAATATTCCGGTGATTCGTGCACAAAACCAGCTTCTCTTGCATCGATTAGCTACTTACGCGTCGATACACCGTTTTGCAGTTGCCCACAAAATGAAGGTCTTCCATGATCGATTCCCGCGAGCAACAATTGAAAATAGGCGGCGGTTTAGAAGTCATTTTCATATTTTGATATAAACAAAAGTTATCGAGCTAAGCGGAGCTCTACCCATAAGTAATTACGGCGTCGATTTTTCATTTTGTCTTTTGCAGCAGTTGTTTTACCACAAGTTGGTGCTTCACCTTTGAAGCGAATCTATCGCTTCCTTGGGGAAAATGGTGGCATTAAAAGTTATGGCTTCGATTGGTCGGTTATTCACAGTTGTTTTGTTTGTATTTTCTTAGGTGTTACTTTCGTTTTTGTATGAAACAAAACTAAAACCAACTGATTTTTTTTTTGTGTGCGTTACATATTGGTGTTGTTTGTTTTTTTTGTCTTCTAATAATGTCTGATCGTAGCCGGCGGGCAGGCGTGTGTACCGTTATTGCAGCGTCTTTGAGTTCATGCATTTTTTGTCGTGCTTTCCTTGGCGCCATCTGGCAGTAAAGTTTGTAGATTCTTCTCTTTTTTTACATTAGACTTTCATCCTTCTTGTTAAATAGCTGGCCCAAAAGGAGATATCACAGAAAGCTGTAAATTGTAAGCGTTGTTTCCACGGGTAAAATGTAGCAGAATCTCTTTGTCATATTTGGAAATATGAGACATTATGGCAGACAGTTTTCGGCCAAAAGGTGTAGCTGACCTAGTTTCGTTTGGAAATCTGCTATACACACCAAAATCAAGGCGATATAGGCGATATAACACCGAAGGCGTACACAGCTTAGGTGCAGTATTAAGTGAAAAATTCTGTGACGCATGGGGCTAGTTGTACATAGAAATTAGCTGAGCATTGAATTACGCAGAGAAAACTCTTTGCTCGCGTATACAATGAGTGATCACGAAGTTTTTGTTTATCAGTCGATAAGTAAGTGCTTTACAAGGTCACAAAATATTGACCTCTCCCTCCCCTCCCCCCTTTGCTGCTGTGCCACACTGCTCTCAAATATTGGCTTTTTTGTGTTAAACTAGATTTCTAAAATAAAAAAGAAACCCATTCAGCTTACGTTTATTATTTTTTATAGGTTTAAACCGGAAACTCCAGTTCTTAGTTAACAATATTCATTTTCGAGCAACTGCGCGAGGTTGCGGAGCTGCAACCTTTGACACCAGAAAAAACTAATAATTACTTTAACAGGTTTTTTTTTCTTTTTCTTTTCGTTGTGCCGGAAATATGAAAAGGGAGCTTCTCTAGACGTATACTATAACAGAGTATAGACATATTCGGTATTCCTACTGGCAGTTTGATACTTTAGACCCATGTTACGGATAAAGAGGTCAGGACAACACATGGCAACAAAAAACAAAAAAACACGCTTTTCGTGTAAGGCTTATCAAATTATGAGGCTCTGGAGAAAACCAGCCTTCTGCTTTAAGTCCTTATTTTGAACTCTTTTGTTCGCGTTCCGCCTATTGAAAAGCATGAGCGAAGCGCCTCAGCACGCACCTCGTATCGCTGTGGCGCAGTGTTCTTCCGCAGCATAAAGGCCGTCTGGTTCCATCGGCTTCACCATCTCAACAAACGCCGAGTGAACTTTTCGGACGGCGCGTGTATCACTGGGGAGAGTGTTAACCCGCCCCTCCGCCTGCGTTCACGTCGCTTCGCGGCGACAGTCTGCGGCTGCTCATTACAAAACTATTAAACGTTGGCTAGCACACGGCGTTCGGAAAATCGGCGTTCGTTGCCATGGTGCCGGCGATGAAAGCAGACGGCCTTTATGCTGCGGAAGAACAATACTACGAAAAGATAGGCGGTGGGTGATAAAGCCCTTACCGCATTCTTTTGAATGGGCGGAACGCGAAAGTTCGGAAGTTCGAAAGAGTTCAAAATAAGGACTTAACGCAGAAGGCTGGTTTTCTCCAGCGCCTCGTGTTAGGCCTTGACAAGCCTAACACGAAAAGCATGTTTTTAGACCTGGGTTTGGAGATAGTTATTTTTACATCAACATAGGTCTGGACTCTAAAGTATGAATGTGCTGTCCTGCTTTGGCAGTGCGTGCCAAACTAGTTACGTAAAACTGGGTTTTCCGCTCTAACACTCATAAAGATGAAAAGTCAACCGTCTGTAAAAACCAGAGACGAAAGTTGGAGACCTTTTCGTAATACCTAAAGCTGGCTTCCTGCTTTCTTTAAACTACTGCGAAGAAGCCCAGCTGCTGCAACCGACTGCCAATCTACAATATTAAATGCGATGCCGATTTATATTAAATACGATGCCAATCTTTATTGAACGCTTTCGAACGCCGTCTTCCGGCGTTCGAACGCGCAAGACTGCTCGAGGGGCAGACAACGCTCTTGTTTGCTCTGATTGGAGGGGGGCAGAAGGCAGAGAAAAGCCTTCTTCTCTCCCCACTAATCCTTCCAATCAGGGGCCCTAAGCTGGACGCTTGGCGAAAACGACGGCGAGAAATCTGGCGGCCACGATTGGCCAACGCCACACTTGACCTTGGCCCCGGCCAATCATAGCCGCCGAATTTCTCGCCGACTTTTCCGCCAAGTGTCCAGATTAGGGCCCCAGATCTCGACGCTTTAACGTCCCTTTGAGCTCTTCTGTTCTCCTTTCACTCAGTTTTTCTCCGTGTAGCTTGCATCACCATTTATTTTCGTAATATATATCCTTAGTTGTTTATCTACAAAAAATGATAATAATAAACATGAAAAATTATCTGGCCTATACAATTTTATTTTTGTTAAATAATTCATTTTGTAGGCTGATCCTCTCAACATTTTTGGATGATACAGCACATATATTAAAGAAAAATGTATTCTTGTCTCACTTGTTGATATTTATAAGCTTCTTCAAAATATCTGTCTTGCAGATAAAGATGGAGAACCGAGTTTAGATGATGCTGTCGGATGTTTCTGCCATGAGGATTGATCAATTTTGCTATAGGAAATCAGTAATGTTTCATCAATTATTTGTACATGATCGGATTGAAAACAAGGCAGTATAATTATCTTGTCGATCGAACAAGCTTCTGATTTTGTTTGGAGCACGAGGGTTTTTACGGAGCTTGCCCTCTAATATAAACAAGTGTCCGAATCTGATTTTTAGTACGTCAAGTCAATGTGTGTTATTTGTTAGTTAGTTGTTAAAGAAACAATAGGAATAAAGTCTTACGGAAACTGCATACAAGCCTAATACGAACTTGGAAGTCACAGCAAAACAATCACGAGATTGTAAACAACACCTTAGATCAGGGGTGGCCATGGTGACATAGGAGTAGAGCCGCAGTAAAAACTACAAAAAAGTTAAAAGAGTTGAGAAAAAAAGGGAGAGGGGCTACTTTTAACAAGAAACGATATGGAGGGAGCAGTCTTTTCCAACAGGGACAAGTATAATTGTTAACTACAACAAATAACACCAGGCAGCCGAATGTTTCTTCAACCGCTAAGCAAGAATTAATGCAAGGCTCGCTAACCAGCCACTGCCCCTGACGCCCATTATGCGTATGTGGTTCGAAATTATTTCTAGAACAATGAAGAAAACTGGGTCACTGGACACATCGGTGTCTCAAAACAGCAGTTCAGCTGTATGTACGTTGTGCAGTACAAGGCTGTCAATATTTTAAACTTGTTTTTAATTTCTAGAACTCTTTTCTTCTTGCGAGTCGCACTTGACCCCGCGAAGAGCCGCATGCGGCTCTGCGAGTCGCAGTTTGGCCACCCCTGCCTGTGAGAGTTTGTCTTTCTTTTTTTTTTTTTTTTTAGAGAGAGGAAAAGATGGTTGAAGCGTTGTTAATACTTCGGAGGCTTTGCCCAGGTTCGGATACAAAGCAGCTGTGTTCCTGAGGTCACCCAAATGTAGGTCCCAGAACCTTATTCCGTCGTCCTTGAAGATCAGGGCATTCTATTGTGGGTCTGAACCGCATGGTCTCCTGTAAGTTTTAGGGGCGAAGCTCCCTCGGCGTCTAGCCTTGCCCGTCCGTCTGCCCGTCCGTCCGTCCGTCCGTCCGTCCGTCCGTCCGGCGTCCGTGCTCACATAAAAAGTTGGAAAAAAAATGTTTGCGCAGTCGACAGGATTGAAACCTGTGCGGGGAGACCCCAATGAATTTCTAGTCCATCGCTTTAACCACTCAGCCATGACTGCGGGACGAGTAGGGTGCTCTAAGATGTGGCAGTAACTCAAGAGCTGGGTTTTTTGTCATGGTTAACAACGTTCCACATAGCCACTCAACGTCTATACAGGAGAGGGCGCTGCGGTCAAATGCGTATATAATCGCGTTAAACTTTGCATGCATTGGCTCAACGTTTATAGACGAGAGGGCTCTGCGATCAAATGCTCAAATGCGTATATAACCACGTTCCATACCACACATTCTCTTTCTGACATGGTCCGTTGACTTCAGCGGTGGAGGTGTTCCCACAGCTTCTAGAAGCTGATCCAAGCTGATCCGCTAGAAGAACCATTGGCTCTGCATTTCACCGACCATAAAGCCGTAATAATGAGGTCGAAACGCAGCCCGGAACTCAGCACTACGCATGAGCAATAAAAAAATCAGCACCATCAGCACTACCTATGGGATAATAAAATCAGTATCATCAGCACCACCAGAGCTTCGCCCCAATGAACATCATTCCCCACGTGGAGATGGGGTCATTTTTGAAAATGCTTTCAACAAAACCATGTGCTTTTGTTGAAAGTGCTTTTGCTTTTTGCATGTGCTTTTTATTTGAAAATTTAAAATTGAGATGTTACCTTCTCTGTTTGTTCCCTCGACTAAAAGTTTTTTTTTCTCCCCTTTCTGCACTAGCGTCTCAGTTGTAAACGACAAGATTAGCCACCACCAGCTCGCCTGCGCCCTTACAGGATTTTCACGAACAAACGTTCAACTTTTATTTTTGGGCTGCTCGCTCAAAACCTAACCAAATGTGCCGTCGGAGAAAACCAAGCGGACGAGGAACCGTTCTTATTTTTTTAATTAGCGTTTTAGCCTTCTTGACTTGTATAGGATTCACGTATTTAGAGTACTATACCCAGTCGGGGACGATAGCTTCGAGAAAGGTAACGACGTGTTTTCACCTCGTGTATAACCGAATACGTAACACATTTAGGTTTTGTTACCTGGGGCACTGATGAAATCAGTAAATTTTACACTAGCATTGTTTTGACCATAACGTGCAACCCGAGAAAACCCGAATTTCTGGTTGGGGACACGTCCGAGGAATCAAAAATAGCAAGCAACCCGTCGTATCGATCACCTGGCACACGTATAATCATCCTTGAAGAAGAACGCTGCGAATGTAAAAATGAGGCCAAACGTTGCTGTAAATTATTTCAAGCTAAACGTCCCTCACTGCATTTTTCCATATAACAGAAAAATAACCAGATGTACCATTGGATTAAACTTCTTCAGTTAGGTAGCGTAACATAAGCAAGAAAAGACAACGGCAATTCGAAATTTAACGTAAATTCTAAAAGTACATTTTATGCTTTTATAATGTTAAGATAAATTTGAGTAACAATAAAGACTTTACTACTCTCAAACGTTTCGGAAGCAGTCTTTTCTTTCTTAGTGTCCACTGGTTGTACACGCTGAGAAAGCGAAATACTTTTTTCCGTATTGCCTGCGCATTAAAGTCTATTGTTACACAAATTTCCTTAACGTCTTTAATTTCTCGATGAAAAATATTTTTAAGGTTATTGAGGTTTTCATAAGTGAGCTTCAAGTCAAAGTAGACAAAAACGTACGCTCGCTCACTCAGAGACAAACAAAGTGTTTTTATCTATTGTTGGCCTTGCTCCGAATTTTGAACAGAATCTGTCTTGGTGCTATCGCCCTCTGTGCCGTCTTTCATCCAACAACACACAACCTTTAAATCGAAGAGTGGGAAACTATACGCATATGTCTACAAGGCAGCACCTGGAACAGAAAACAAAATCTCTATTCTATTTCTGCACCTCAATGATTTTGATCCCAGTAAAAAAAGACTACAAAGAACACGTTTTTATTTGGTAGAGAAATCACACGTGATTGTGCATACATGCGCTCTGTCTTCAGCGCTAGTAATGTCGTTCCCTGAGAATAACCAACCGCCCTCAATACAACTTGCATATGAACCCATACTGTGGTGTTTCCTGTAGGCAGACCGTTCGATAAATTGAGGATCGAAGAAGTTCTCCTCATTTGTTTTGTTTGTCTCCCTCTTTCCCTTTCGCTTCCTCTACCTCTTTTAGTTCATGTCACGATAGGGATGCTGAAGAAGTGATGTGCTCCGGAGGATCGACTCTCCTTCTTCATCTGGCGTCAGGATAGGCTTTTAGACAAATCTCGGTTGCATAACAACTCACGACGCAGAACTGCAAGATCGAGTAGAAAAATATCCTTCTTCTCCCCTGCCCGCAAGAACAAATATTGGTTTTCGTATACGTATACACGTTTGTGTTTGTTGGTTCATGGACTATTGACGGACGGCCTTAGTGGTACTGACCCCCTATGCTCACTTTTTGTACTTATTTATTCCTTTTTTTTTTTTTTTGCGCGCGTGCTAGACAACGGCGTTGTATACGCTGCAAATGAAAGCGCACGATTTTTCCTGTGATTTTGTTTCTCTGGGAACGGTGGAGATGTTTTCGATTCTAATATAGACCCTCGAAGTTTTGAGTCTTCCTAATGATGTCAAATGGCTAATATGAAAACTTTCTGGGATATAAAAACAGAAATTAAAGAAGAAAGGGGCTATATCAGACAAAGAAAATGCAGAGAGATTAGGTGATTTATAACTGATTTGTTGACAGTTTACACTTGTTTATTATGTTATATCTATTTCCTCATTATTTCACGGAAGATTAACTGTCCACGAGCTTTCCTACATCGTTCTTGTGAATGAAGTACAGTCGAAATATTGCATTTAAAAGTGAGAGTTTTGTGGAAGTAATGGCCAAATTATTTAATAAATACGGGGTTACCTGTCCTCAGCTTTATATGATATAAAAAATGTATAAAAATGTATAAATTGCGTGGAGAATCTATTCACCAAAATAAGTGATTTGTGACTTTTAATTTCTCGTTTATTTTGATTGAACACAGTTCTCCTTTTTTCTTCGAGCTGAAAGATATTGCCCGTAACAGCGTAATTTCCGCGAGCAGTACAATTTCAAGCAGCGCAAAACAAAACACTTAATCTTAACCTGTATGCCTGAGCTAGCGTAGCGGAAGGCTGTGCAGTGTGGATAGTATAAACGACAATTTATTCTCCATTGCGTGTACATCGGCATGGTGAAAGACGCTAAAGAAGTTGATAATTAATGATCTAATTAAAACAAATAAAAACTACCTTCAGATATACAATTATTTTCCTTCTCATCTTTTTGCTTCTCACCAAGAGGGAGGAAGAAGCTAATGTATGTATATATTGTGAAGAAGAGTAATTTCAAATAGGTGTATTAACGCAATGTTCTGTAGGGCCCTTTAATAATTGTTAAATCGTAATTACTTCCACTCTCCCCAAAAGCATGGAAAGGAAGAGAGCGCAATCTAAATTTGCGAACCAGGTTGGAAGTAATTAACAATGTAAAAAAAAAATGAAGCAATCACAACACTCACCAAATAAATAAAAACATATTAACCTTGACCACAAACCATTAAGCAAATTTAGCCCAAATTATATGAGAGACCAGAAAGAAATACCCTAGAGGTCTTAACTTACCCTGTCTTTCGGTAAGAACTCATTACTTTTTTGTAATGGTGTTCACTTTCGATAAATACACAGCGTCATAACATATTATGCCCTTTTCGAAAGTGTCAGCCGTCTGGTATCTCCTGCGCCAATTATCCAAGTACGTCACTGTTTTGGCAAGCAGTCGGAGCAATATTTGGATACGAGTGCTACGTCTGCGATCGGCGAGGGCTCGGATTCAATCCCAGGCTTCGTGACAACAAAATGGCGACTGCCAATGTTGCTTAACGGGGTTTTGAAAAGGGTCTATGAGACTAGAAAATTCGCGCCTACAAATAACGAAAAAAAATCATTTGCTTGTTGAGTTAAAGCTTCTATTCATAAGGGACCTTTTTTCTAATATGCTTCTGCGCATGCGTACATAGTATACCCTGACTTTGCTTCCCGCTTCCGCCCTCTTCGAAGCCCACCTTCCCGCAATGCAAACACATTAAGCACCCATATTTAAATTTATTTCGTCTTCTTTGATGATACGTTTTTATCATTGGTAGCATGGCGCATTAAAAGCCATAAAAACCGATCCAATGGCACAATTTTAGTGGGTTTTATTGAGTGGCACCATGTTGGGTGGCCCTTCATATGTAGCTTGCAGACAACTACGAAGCTCGTTGTTAGTAAAAAATGTCGATTCGAGTTGTACAGTTTGATTGAGAATTAAGGAAATCAATAGCCTCAGTCTTTCCCGCTTCAAGTTGGAATGCTCCAACGCATTCACGAACAGACCCTCGAGACCAAAAGCTTAGTCCAAAGTGAACAAAATTATTTGACTCAAATCAACAGAAGTCAGCCTGATTAGGCTAAAGGTTGCCGATACTTCGAAGTTTAAAAATAAAACTTAAGCAAGACAAAAAAAACAAACTTGCACCAGTTTTATTTAGTTGCCAACTTGCAAAGCGAACCTTTGAGCCTGAGATGGATGCTGTCCGCCTCGTTCTCTTGTTCGTTGGAGGGGTGGAGTTGACGTTTTGTTGGCCCTGCCGCCGATTCCTTGCGTGGCACTTCGACGTTGATTAATGTCAGTGTCAGTCGCAATGGTTCCAGAGCAGGACGACGTGAAGTTCCTTGTGAATTGCCTGGCAAATCAATCTGGCGCGGACGAAAGTGAAGAAGAATGACGAGGTGAGCCTCCCCTTGGCCCTAAGCTTTTAATCTGCCGGAAGAAAAATCTTTGCCAGATTAGAGATTTAACTACGGGACGCTGCTCTCCCTGGGATAATACTTCATCGTATTCACAGGTCTGTTTGCGAGCATCACGCCGCGCAGTCACGTTTTTTGTGCGTCAGAGACACCCAAGCTTGAATTTAGTAAATGTGCGTATCAAGAGTCCTGAAAGGAGGCAGAAATTACAGAATATATGGGTTTTAAGGAATGTTTCATATGAGAGAGTTTTCACTTTGAGTTGCTCGAGGGTTTTGGATTTTCAGTGGTATGCCCTGTACGGGTATTTATAAAACTACGCCGTCAAGCCATGTCACAGAGTGGATTGGCTGTGAGCTTCTACTAAAAAGATTTTCCGAGAGAAAAAAATCATATTTTTCGGCCCACGTTAATTAACTATGCATCGCAGAAAGCTCAAATTTTGTGAGATTGGGACGTTTTTGGATCGCATAGAACAGGAGAGTATAAGAAAACGTTACCTAGATCAAAAGATAATTGAGGAAAACTATTTTTTTTTATGATCCTATGGCCATCTAAACTTAATATTGTTAAAACACGAACTGACATTGTGGACGCGTGTGGGATTTACATTAGTCAAAACAACCTAACAATAAGAAAAGGACATTGCATTATTTCTTGCTGACACGTTCTTTTTTCCTCCTTTTTTCACTGAAATAGGTGTTATAGGCGCACAGAATGTCCGTTCTTGTTTTGGGCGAGTTGTTACTAAATCTAGGTAGAAAAAAATGAAAGCCGTTTACAACTCCCTGTAACGCCGAATTAGAGCGCAGCTCTTGAGGAGGAGGGGAAGGCACGGGGGGGGGGGTCACGTGACCTCGAGGAGGGGAGATATTTTCACCGCTAAATTTAGCGGGGAAAATTTTCCGCTAAACTTAGCGGGGAAAATTTTCCGCTAGATTTAGCGGGAAAATTCTCCGCTAAACTTAGCGGGAAAATTTTCCGCTAAATTTAGTGGGGAAATATTCCTGCTAAATTTAGCGGGAAAATTTTCCCGCTAGATTTAGCAGGGAAATTTTCTGCTAGATTTAGCGGGAAAAATTTTCCGCTAGATTTTGCGGGGAAAATTTCCAGCTAGGTTTAGCGGGGAAAATTTTCCGCTAGATTTAGCGGGAAAAATTTCCCCTAGACTTAGCAGGGAAAATTTTCCGCTAGATTTAGCGGGGAAAATTTCCCGCTAGATTTAGCAGGGAAAATTACCATCTGCTCCGCGCGGTTACCGCCGACGGCGACGGCGACGCCGCTCAAGCCGGAAACGGGCGCCTAAGAGCTGCGCTCTAAAGAACAAACTGGGAGCATCGAGGGATAATGATTACCTTATATAAAAGGGAGACACATCTGCCGTTTTAAAGAGTGACAAAAGCTATTGCTATTTATTATCTTACTATTCTTCTACGAATCTCCGTTATGTTAAACATTAAAAAAATGTTTCAAAAGCATGTTTTAAACACGTCTATGTGCTGCGCCATTCTCCACCCTCTAAACTTACAAGGACGAGCGTCTTGCTAGTCTTGCACTGCACAATTATTAGTCTAAATATTTTTGTTTCAATGCGTTTAATCGCTGGCAGCTGAAAATAAATGAAAATGCTACCAAAATGTGGAGATTATAAACCAGAAGATTGTCAAGAACTGTTTTCGGAATATTTACGGAAGTGATTCTTATGACGCTTTTGTAACTATTCGTAACTAGTTTCGGAATACGTAAATGACCTGCTTGATAAGGTAATTGCGCTGGAGTTTCTATGCGAGCGTGGAGCTTCTCACGATATTTTCCGTTCTTTAGCTCATTAGGCAAAAGCTTCAGAAAATGAACAAGTATTCAAATCAAGAAATCACATTGAGAACTCGCATTGTATGCATGTATATTAATAAAGAGAAAAAAAACTCCATGCATGTTCCTAAGATAAAAAATAAGACATTTCGTAGTCGCGTCTGCACTCTTTTTGTTCGCTTTTAAACTTGTTCTTTTATTTGGCGCTAGATTTTTACGCTTAGTCTGCTACAATTATATAAATCGAGTACGCCAACGGGCCAATCAGGTAGACAAGGTGCTCCATCAATGCAAGCGCGACAACGTTTCCATAGAGCACTCGGATATCCAGTAAATGCGACCTACAGAGGGGCCTCGGCAGTAAACGTGAAGGGAAAACGCAGTAAACGCGGAAAAGTGAAATATGCCTCATCACACTGATCGTAACGCCGTACAAGGCCCCGTTATGATGAAGTGTCGCATACTGCGCTTTTTAGTTTGAAACGCCTATCTATCGGCCGAGAGCTTGTGGAGGTCCTCGGTGATCTCATCACGTTCAGCTGCAATATGAACGAAAACGTGCTCAACTGATGCTTTTGAAATTGTACTCAATCTGCGTGCGAGTAAATTGGTTTTCCCATACGTTCCTCATCAATTGTGCTACAACGTGCATTGCACTGTCGAAGATAAGTCAAGCCCTGCACGTGCGCTATCACAGATGATGAAAAAAAAATTGATTGTGGGCATCAAAGACAAACACAAATTGGTCGCTTCCAAGTAAAGCCAGACGTACTCAAAAAGATCGTTATCAAGGACGGTGTGTTTAGTTTTGGTGGCCGGGTTACCAGCTATTGCCTCGCTTCTTTGTAATCGTTCGACCTAGGCACCATCTCCGCTACAAAATACGCTTTCTACCGAAGATGGGCGCAGTATCTTTACAACATGAGAATGCGTTACAGCAATCAATAGGAGCGAATAAAATTCAAACAGACAGGGCAAGGCATGAGGCCAAGGACCGATAAATAAACGAGAAAAGCAAAAATAACAAACAATAAATTACGACAGCAGCGGCCGCAACAAAATAAAATTTTGAGGGGTAAGAAAGGCGAATGCTCAATCGCAAATAAAACATGGGAGTCGTGTGCAAAAGAGGATCATCGTAGATTTTGAAAGCAGCACCCTCTCGACTTATCCAGCAAACCTTTCAAGGAGGGGAAAAACAAAATTGAAATCCTTTTCTAACCAAGCCACCCAAACCGTTTCCTCCTCCTTTTCCTTTCCTGCTCTTTTCGTTCTATCTTTCAAAAAGATACAAGTTTTTTTTTTTTTTAATTTGTTTTGCCACTTTTTTTTTTTTTTACTCTGGTTACTTTTTCGCTTGCTCCGGAGCGCCAGGTTCGATTTGTTTCGTGGACATTGAGATTCGCGTTCCACGAGACACCGCTCGCCCAGAGAGAAAGGGGCATCTCAGCGTGTCTTTCGGAGGCTACCGGTCTGCACCGTGCCTTTGTTACGCTCCGGCACTCGAGCTCCATTTGCTTGTAATATTCGGTACTGTTTTACTGGGCGAACAATCTTCTGGTTAGGTGTGATCTTGTGTTTTCGTTGTCCGCTGTGAAAAACAAAAGACTGAAGAAAGAAGATGCGGAACCTCTTGGGACAGTGACTAAACTTTTTCAGAATGTTGTTCAAACTATACTCCGTTTCACCTTACGTTGGACCCCGAGCCAAAGCTACGGACCGCCAGAGCCAATCAAGCGCATGTTTAGAGGTGACGTCAGCTTGCTCCTCAAGCGCGTATCAGTGCGCGGGTTGCAATGGCGCTGGCAGGAAGGCTTAGGTGGGCTCACGGGGGATGAACCGATCTCATCTGCTGTTTTCGATTAGCATACCTGACTTTGTGTACTGTTCTTCGCTTATTACGGAACGCTGGAGCATTCTGGAGTTGTGAGATCGACGCGCGACGGTTTCGTCGCCTTTGTGTGTGTGGGATAGGCTTACACGGATAGCTTTACCCGTCGAGCAGAAGCAGGGTCCGCAGAAGCCTTGCGCTTTACTTGTGGCACACAGAAACCCATACATGTTTTAAGTCACTCAACAATTCAGGTAAGCGTTAGCAATCGAACCTTGACTTTAACCGAAACGCTCTTGCTTGCTTGGAAGTGCGCCGCATGCTCCTGCTCGCATGCAGAACGCGCAGGCCAGGGTTTTATATATCGGTAAATAAAAGTGGAAGAGCAAGCAAAGTGACAGTGTTTTAATTCGTAGCTTTTGCTGCAAAACCGTGCGTGCGTTTCACAAGAACTCCTAACGTGACTGCCACGACGTAGGGGGAACGTTCATCAACACTAGCTCTCGGAGAGCGAGTGACGAACCACGCACGGCGGTATGAAGCTGTTTTGTTTCTCTCCAATTCCGCAAAAACCATGCGGCATCGATGAATAAATCTCCGCTTCACGGCGCAACCAGACATGTTGTCAATGGATGTTTTCTTTTCCAATCACTACGATGGCCTACCACCTCGTCCGTCGTGATTCCGGTGATCACAGCCTTCTGAATCCCCGAACGTTTCCGAGACGGCACCAACGTGCGAAGGCCCGTTGAACTTCGAACTGTGCGAATTCGGACCTAGCGATGTTGGCCCCAATTATTCCAACTCGAACCTTGGGAAGTTCGAAACATCTCTAAAAAGCGTGTAACCCTGAAACCGAATTTAATGTTACTCGCATTTCGTAAGCAGTCACGATGTTGTGGAGGTTGATCGAGTAGAAATTGTGTATATTTTAGTTCTCAGTGTCAACAGTAAAACCTATCAAAGAGATCAGGCTGCTGCAGGATATAATAAAAACAATTTTAATGAAAGGTACATTCACAAACAAGCCCAAAAGCAAAGTAAAATATATGTTAGTGCAAGTCTGCCAGTGCGAAGCGACACTGGTTTATCCTGTAGGAAAGAAATTTATCTGGTGCAGTACGACTGCACCTCACAGCGGTGATACATGACCGCACACCTGTGTGATGCTCATTCAGATGATAAAATATTTTCTTTATTTGGCTCTGAAGAGACGCCGCATCGTGGAAAGACAAAAGCCCCTACCATGAAGACCTCAGTGTTGCGTCTAATGAACATAATAATGCAATGTATAAAAAAAATTGGGTTGGGTGTATGTTTATACAGCCTAGAACTTGGTCAGCCTCAACGGACGACGAGTCTCTCAGCTGTAGATGAGAAATTTAGCCAGTGCAGTACAACCGCTAGCCTGGGGTCTTTAACGTGCATCACGCAGTAGTGATACACGACTGCACGCCGGTACGGTGCTCATCCAGATCGAAACGGGCAGGGGTGGGGATTGAGCCCAGGATCCTGGGTTCTGCAGCGCGAGCTATCGCTCCACATGCTCCGAGCTGGTGTGCGCTAGCCCACTCGGCCACCAATCCCCCCTGAATATATACACCAACTCATGTTTACAGACAAACCGGAGCGGACGCCACCGGCGCTGCGCATGCGCGGTGGGCAAGAAGCTCGCCGTCGCCCATAAACAAACCATTGAATTGCGTTGTTGTCGGCGTCGGTGTGAGTCCCCGTGCTCTTTTACGCGTTAAAATTGTTGATGCTACGTCCTCCTAACAATGTCTGACTACTTGAGCGGCTTCAGCAAAATTAACGAGGCTCGTTACACCGCAAAACTTTGAGTGAATAATGTGACGTGCGGCGATTCATTTCACGTGGACGCCGCAGAATGGGCGCTAAAGCCCGACTCCCACGATGGAATTCTGCTCGCTATTTTCAGTCGCGACGTCACTCGGGCTTCAAAAACGTGGACCGTAGCTGAGATAGTGGACGTCGATACTGAAAACCGCAAGTAGAATCGGGCATTACAAGTCGGTGATGGCCACTGGTAACAATGATCAACATCTACTTCTTGTATCTACTGTTTACACTGAGCCTACTTACCCCAACCAACCTTCAAAAGTGTTTTGAGGCCTGCACTTACTTCTTATCGCAATTACCGGGTCAATGTTTGGTTTACAGGCAGCTTTTGTTTGAACGAGCAGACGACAAAAAGCAGACGAAAGTTCGAACGATCAGGCGGTCGTGTGAATTTGAAGACACACTGAACCCGCGGGTGGTCCGGACAACTTGGCGGTTTTCTCTCGTTCATGTTGGAACAAAACAAATACATCTGGCGACCACAAAGTGTTGCCCGCACAAGCAATCGTAGTTCGACAGCGTCTGGTTTGCCCCATTTCACCGCTACTATCCACGTTCTTGGACGAACGGAGGGGGCAGAAACACATGAAAACTGATCTTCAAACCTTCCCAGACTCTCTTGGTACAGCCCCCGTCGCAGCATTTTGACGAGAAGCTAGGTTTTTTGTCTGGTTTCTCCCAAAAGGACACAGGAATGCATGTCTCGCACGACGACTTCTGCCCACCGCCCCAGACCGGAAGTGCGCCCGATGCGCCACCACCGCGGCGTGACGTAGCAGAGTTGAGTTCGTGTATACAAGACGACGACACTGCTGCAAAACAAGCACATTAAGTTAACGTTAGCACACACTGAGCAACAATCTCAATCTCACTAAACCTCTGTCAGGAACAATTTCGCAAGTTCAAGCCTTCGCACCATCTGACAGTGGTCGAAGGGTGGTGTAGCAGACGCAGAACAGACCAGGACGGACTCGTGAGGAAAAGCACCGACGAGGGCACCCCCCACACTGCTGCAAAACAAGCACATTGAGCTAATGTTAGCACACACTGAGCAACAATCTCAATCTCACTAAACCGAGACTCGGTCAGGAACTATTTTGCAAGTTCATGGTCTCTCACCATCTGACAGTGGTAGAAGGGTGGTGTAGCAGACACAGAACAGACCAGGACGGCCTCAGCGGCAAGGGCACCCCCACACTGCTGCACTCGCACCATCTGACAGTGGTCGAAGGGTGGTGTAGCAGACGCAGAACAGACCAGGACGGACTCGTGAGGAAAAGCACCGACGAGGGCACCCCCCACACTGCTGCAAAACAAGCACATTGAGCTAATGTTAGCACACACTGAGCAACAATCTCAATCTCACTAAACCGAGACTCGGTCAGGAACTATTTTGCAAGTTCATGGTCTCTCACCATCTGACAGTGGTAGAAGGGTGGTGTAGCAGACACAGAACAGACCAGGACGGCCTCAGCGGCAAGGGCACCCCCACACTGCTGCACTCGCACCATCTGACAGTGGTCGAAGGGTGGTGTAGCAGACGCAGAACAGACCAGGACGGACTCGTGAGGAAAAGCACCGACGAGGGCACCCCCACACTGCTGCAAAACAAGCACATTGAGCTAATGTTAGCACACACTGAGCAACAATCTCAATCTCACTAAACCGAGACTCGGTCAGGAACTATTTTGCAAGTTCATGGTCTCTCACCATCTGACAGTGGTAGAAGGGTGGTGTAGCAGACACAGAACAGACCAGGACGGCCTCAGCGGCAAGGGCACCCCCACACTGCTGCACTCGCACCATCTGACAGTGGTCGAAGGGTGGTGTAGCAGACGCAGAACAGACCAGGACGGACTCGTGAGGAAAAGCACCGACGAGGGCACCCCCCACACTGCTGCAAAACAAGCACATTGAGCTAATGTTAGCACACACTGAGCAACAATCTCAATCTCACTAAACCGAGACTCGGTCAGGAACTATTTTGCAAGTTCATGGTCTCTCACCATCTGACAGTGGTAGAAGGGTGGTGTAGCAGACACAGAACAGACCAGGACGGCCTCAGCGGCAAGGGCACCCCCACACTGCTGCACTCGCACCATCTGACAGTGGCCGAAGGGTGGTGTAGCAGACGCAGAACAGACCAGGACGGACTCGTGAGGAAAAGCACCGACGAGGGCACCCCCCACACTGCTGCAAAACAAGCACATTGAGCTAATGTTAGCACACACTGAGCAACAATCTCAATCTCACTAAACCGAGACTCGGTCAGGAACTATTTTGCAAGTTCATGGTCTCTCACCATCTGACAGTGGCCGAAGGGTGGTGTAGCAGACGCAGAACAGACCAGGACGGACTCGTGAGGAAAAGCACCGACGAGGGCACCCCCCACACTGCTGCAAAACAAGCACATTGAGCTAATGTTAGCACACACTGAGCAACAATCTCAATCTCACTAAACCGAGACTCGGTCAGGAACTATTTTGCAAGTTCATGGTCTCTCACCATCTGACAGTGGCAGAAGGGTGGTGTAGCAGACACAGAACAGACCAGGACGGCCTCAGCGGCAAGGGCACCCCCACACTGCTGCACTCGCACCATCTGACAGTGGCCGAAGGTGGTGTAGCAGACGCAGAACAGACCAGGACGGACTCGTGAGGAAAAGCACCGACGAGGGCACCCCCCACACTGCTGCAAAACAAGCACATTGAGCTAATGTTAGCACACACTGAGCAACAATCTCAATCTCACTAAACCGAGACTCGGTCAGGAACTATTTTGCAAGTTCATGGTCTCTCACCATCTGACAGTGGCCGAAGGGTGGTGTAGCAGACGCAGAACAGACCAGGACGGACTCGTGAGGAAAAGCACCGACGAGGGCACCCCCCACACTGCTGCAAAACAAGCACATTGAGCTAATGTTAGCACACACTGAGCAACAATCTCAATCTCACTAAACCGAGACTCGGTCAGGAACTATTTTGCAAGTTCATGGTCTCTCACCATCTGACAGTGGTAGAAGGGTGGTGTAGCAGACACAGAACAGACCAGGACGGCCTCAGCGGCAAGGGCACCCCCACACTGCTGCACTCGCACCATCTGACAGTGGCCGAAGGATGGTGTAGCAGACGCAGAACAGACCAGGACGGACTCGTGAGGAAAAGCACCGACGAGGGCACCCCCCACACTGCTGCAAAACAAGCACATTGAGCTAATGTTAGCACACACTGAGCAACAATCTCAATCTCACTAAACCGAGACTCGGTCAGGAACTATTTTGCAAGTTCATGGTCTCTCACCATCTGACAGTGGCCGAAGGGTGGTGTAGCAGACACAGAACAGACCAGGACGGACTCGTGAGGAAAAGCACCGACGAGGGCACCCCCACACTGCTGCAAAACAAGCACATTGAGCTAATGTTAGCACACACTGAGCAACAATCTCAATCTCACTAAACCGAGACTCGGTCAGGAACTATTTTGCAAGTTCATGGTCTCTCACCATCTGACAGTGGCCGAAGGATGGTGTAGCAGACACAGAACAGACCAGGACGGACTCGTGAGGAAAAGCACCGACGAGGGCACCCCCCACACTGCTGCAAAACAAGCACATTGAGCTAATGTTAGCACACACTGAGCAACAATCTCAATCTCACTAAACCGAGACTCGGTCAGGAACTATTTTGCAAGTTCATGGTCTCTCACCATCTGACAGTGGCCGAAGGATGGTGTAGCAGACACAGAACAGACCAGGACGGACTCGTGAGGAAAAGCACCGACGAGGGCACCCCCCACACTGCTGCAAAACAAGCACATTGAGCTAATGTTAGCACACACTGAGCAACAATCTCAATCTCACTAAACCGAGACTCGGTCAGGAACTATTTTGCAAGTTCATGGTCTCTCACCATCTGACAGTGGCCGAAGGATGGTGTAGCAGACACAGAACAGACCAGGACGGACTCGTGAGGAAAAGCACCGACGAGGGCACCCCCCACACTGCTGCAAAACAAGCACATTGAGCTAATGTTAGCACACACTGAGCAACAATCTCAATCTCACTAAACCGAGACTCGGTCAGGAACTATTTTGCAAGTTCATGGTCTCTCACCATCTGACAGTGGCCGAAGGATGGTGTAGCAGACGCAGAACAGACCAGGACGGACTCGTGAGGAAAAGCACCGACGAGGGCACCCCCCACACTGCTGCAAAACAAGCACATTGAGCTAATGTTAGCACACACTGAGCAACAATCTCAATCTCACTAAACCGAGACTCGGTCAGGAACTATTTTGCAAGTTCATGGTCTCTCACCATCTGACAGTGGCCGAAGGATGGTGTAGCAGACACAGAACAGACCAGGACGGACTCGTGAGGAAAAGCACCGACGAGGGCACCCCCCACACTGCTGCAAAACAAGCACATTGAGCTAATGTTAGCACACACTGAGCAACAATCTCAATCTCACTAAACCGAGACTCGGTCAGGAACTATTTTGCAAGTTCATGGTCTCTCACCATCTGACAGTGGCCGAAGGGTGGTGTAGCAGACGCAGAACAGACCAGGACGGACTCGTGAGGAAAAGCACCGACGAGGGCACCCCCACACTGCTGCAAAACAAGCACATTGAGCTAATGTTAGCACACACTGAGCAACAATCTCAATCTCACTAAACCGAGACTCGGTCAGGAACTATTTTGCAAGTTCATGGTCTCTCACCATCTGACAGTGGTAGAAGGGTGGTGTAGCAGACACAGAACAGACCAGGACGGCCTCAGCGGCAAGGGCACCCCCCACACTGCTGCACTCGCACCATCTGACAGTGGCCGAAGGATGGTGTAGCAGACGCAGAACAGACCAGGACGGACTCGTGAGGAAAAGCACCGACGAGGGCACCCCCCACACTGCTGCAAAACAAGCACATTGAGCTAATGTTAGCACACACTGAGCAACAATCTCAATCTCACTAAACCGAGACTCGGTCAGGAACTATTTTGCAAGTTCATGGTCTCTCACCATCTGACAGTGGCAGAAGGAGTGGTGTAGCAGACGCAGAACAGACCAGGACGGACTCGTGAGGAAAAGCACCGACGAGGGACACCCCCCACACTGCTGCAAAACAAGCACATTGAGCTAATGTTAGCACACACTGAGCAACAATCTCAATCTCACTAAACCGAGACTCGGTCAGGAACTATTTTGCAAGTTCATGGTCTCTCACCATCTGACAGTGGTAGAAGGGTGGTGTAGCAGACACAGAACAGACCAGGACGGCCTCAGCGGCAAGGGCACCCCCCACACTGCTGCACTCGCACCATCTGACAGTGGCCGAAGGATGGTGTAGCAGACGCAGAACAGACCAGGACGGACTCGTGAGGAAAAGCACCGACGAGGGCACCCCCCACACTGCTGCAAAACAAGCACATTGAGCTAATGTTAGCACACACTGAGCAACAATCTCAATCTCACTAAACCGAGACTCGGTCAGGAACTATTTTGCAAGTTCATGGTCTCTCACCATCTGACAGTGGCCGAAGGGTGGTGTAGCAGACACAGAACAGACCAGGACGGACTCGTGAGGAAAAGCACCGACGAGGGCACCCCCCACACTGCTGCAAAACAAGCACATTGAGCTAATGTTAGCACACACTGAGCAACAATCTCAATCTCACTAAACCGAGACTCGGTCAGGAACTATTTTGCAAGTTCATGGTCTCTCACCATCTGACAGTGGCCGAAGGGTGGTGTAGCAGACACAGAACAGACCAGGACGGACTCGTGAGGAAAAGCACCGACGAGGGCACCCCCACACTGCTGCAAAACAAGCACATTGAGCTGATGTTAGCACACACTGAGCAACAATCTCAATCTCACTAAACCGAGACTCGGTCAGGAACTATTTTGCAAGTTCATGGTCTCTCACCATCTGACAGTGGCCGAAGGATGGTGTAGCAGACACAGAACAGACCAGGACGGACTCGTGAGGAAAAGCACCGACGAGGGCACCCCCCACACTGCTGCAAAACAAGCACATTGAGCTAATGTTAGCACACACTGAGCAACAATCTCAATCTCACTAAACCGAGACTCGGTCAGGAACTATTTTGCAAGTTCATGGTCTCTCACCATCTGACAGTGGCCGAAGGATGGTGTAGCAGACACAGAACAGACCAGGACGGACTCGTGAGGAAAAGCACCGACGAGGGCACCCCCCACACTGCTGCAAAACAAGCACATTGAGCTAATGTTAGCACACACTGAGCAACAATCTCAATCTCACTAAACCGAGACTCGGTCAGGAACTATTTTGCAAGTTCATGGTCTCTCACCATCTGACAGTGGTAGAAGGGTGGTGTAGCAGACACAGAACAGACCAGGACGGCCTCAGCGGCAAGGGCACCCCCACACTGCTGCACTCGCACCATCTGACAGTGGCCGAAGGGTGGTGTAGCAGACGCAGAACAGACCAGGACGGACTCGTGAGGAAAAGCACCGACGAGGGCACCCCCCACACTGCTGCAAAACAAGCACATTGAGCTAATGTTAGCACACACTGAGCAACAATCTCAATCTCACTAAACCGAGACTCGGTCAGGAACTATTTTGCAAGTTCATGGTCTCTCACCATCTGACAGTGGCCGAAGGATGGTGTAGCAGACACAGAACAGACCAGGACGGACTCGTGAGGAAAAGCACCGACGAGGGCACCCCCACACTGCTGCAAAACAAGCACATTGAGCTAATGTTAGCACACACTGAGCAACAATCTCAATCTCACTAAACCGAGACTCGGTCAGGAACTATTTTGCAAGTTCATGGTCTCTCACCATCTGACAGTGGCCGAAGGATGGTGTAGCAGACACAGAACAGACCAGGACGGACTCGTGAGGAAAAGCACCGACGAGGGCACCCCCCACACTGCTGCAAAACAAGCACATTGAGCTAATGTTAGCACACACTGAGCAACAATCTCAATCTCACTAAACCGAGACTCGGTCAGGAACTATTTTGCAAGTTCATGGTCTCTCACCATCTGACAGTGGCCGAAGGGTGGTGTAGCAGACGCAGAACAGACCAGGACGGACTCGTGAGGAAAAGCACCGACGAGGGCACCCCCACACTGCTGCAAAACAAGCACATTGAGCTAATGTTAGCACACACTGAGCAACAATCTCAATCTCACTAAACCGAGACTCGGTCAGGAACTATTTTGCAAGTTCATGGTCTCTCACCATCTGACAGTGGCCGAAGGGTGGTGTAGCAGACACAGAACAGACCAGGACGGACTCGTGAGGAAAAGCACCGACGAGGGCACCCCCCACACTGCTGCAAAACAAGCACATTGAGCTAATGTTAGCACACACTGAGCAACAATCTCAATCTCACTAAACCGAGACTCGGTCAGGAACTATTTTGCAAGTTCATGGTCTCTCACCATCTGACAGTGGCCGAAGGATGGTGTAGCAGACACAGAACAGACCAGGACGGACTCGTGAGGAAAAGCACCGACGAGGGCACCCCCACACTGCTGCAAAACAAGCACATTGAGCTAATGTTAGCACACACTGAGCAACAATCTCAATCTCACTAAACCGAGACTCGGTCAGGAACTATTTTGCAAGTTCATGGTCTCTCACCATCTGACAGTGGTAGAAGGGTGGTGTAGCAGACACAGAACAGACCAGGACGGCCTCAGCGGCAAGGGCACCCCCACACTGCTGCACTCGCACCATCTGACAGTGGCCGAAGGGTGGTGTAGCAGACGCAGAACAGACCAGGACGGACTCGTGAGGAAAAGCACCGACGAGGGCACCCCCCACACTGCTGCAAAACAAGCACATTGAGCTAATGTTAGCACACACTGAGCAACAATCTCAATCTCACTAAACCGAGACTCGGTCAGGAACTATTTTGCAAGTTCATGGTCTCTCACCATCTGACAGTGGCCGAAGGATGGTGTAGCAGACACAGAACAGACCAGGACGGACTCGTGAGGAAAAGCACCGACGAGGGCACCCCCCCACACTGCTGCAAAACAAGCACATTGAGCTGATGTTAGCACACACTGAGCAACAATCTCAATCTCACTAAACCGAGACTCGGTCAGGAACTATTTTGCAAGTTCATGGTCTCTCACCATCTGACAGTGGCCGAAGGATGGTGTAGCAGACGCAGAACAGACCAGGACGGACTCGTGAGGAAAAGCACCGACGAGGGCACCCCCACACTGCTGCAAAACAAGCACATTGAGCTAATGTTAGCACACACTGAGCAACAATCTCAATCTCACTAAACCGAGACTCGGTCAGGAACTATTTTGCAAGTTCATGGTCTCTCACCATCTGACAGTGGCCGAAGGATGGTGTAGCAGACACAGAACAGACCAGGACGGACTCGTGAGGAAAAGCACCGACGAGGGCACCCCCACACTGCTGCAAAACAAGCACATTGAGCTAATGTTAGCACACACTGAGCAACAATCTCAATCTCACTAAACCGAGACTCGGTCAGGAACTATTTTGCAAGTTCATGGTCTCTCACCATCTGACAGTGGCCGAAGGGTGGTGTAGCAGACACAGAACAGACCAGGACGGCTCAGGCAAGGGCACCCCCACTGCTGCACTCGCACCATCTGACAGTGGCATGGTGTAGCAGACGCAGAACAGACCAGGACGGACTCGTGAGGAAAAGCACCGACGAGGGCACCCCCCACACTGCTGCAAAACAAGCACATTGAGCTAATGTTAGCACACACTGAGCAACAATCTCAATCTCACTAAACCGAGACTCGGTCAGGAACTATTTTGCAAGTTCATGGTCTCTCACCATCTGACAGTGGCAGAAGGGTGGTGTAGCAGACACAGAACAGACCAGGACGGCCTCAGCGGCAAGGGCACCCCCACACTGCTGCACTCGCACCATCTGACAGTGGCCGAAGGGTGGTGTAGCAGACGCAGAACAGACCAGGACGGACTCGTGAGGAAAAGCACCGACGAGGGCACCCCCCACACTGCTGCAAAACAAGCACATTGAGCTAATGTTAGCACACACTGAGCAACAATCTCAATCTCACTAAACCGAGACTCGGTCAGGAACTATTTTGCAAGTTCATGGTCTCTCACCATCTGACAGTGGCCGAAGGATGGTGTAGCAGACACAGAACAGACCAGGACGGGACTCGTGAGGAAAAGCACCGACGAGGGCACCCCCCACACTGCTGCAAAACAAGCACATTGAGCTGATGTTAGCACACACTGAGCAACAATCTCAATCTCACTAAACCGAGACTCGGTCAGGAACTATTTTGCAAGTTCATGGTCTCTCACCATCTGACAGTGGCCGAAGGATGGTGTAGCAGACACAGAACAGACCAGGACGGACTCGTGAGGAAAAGCACCGACGAGGGCACCCCCCACACTGCTGCAAAACAAGCACATTGAGCTAATGTTAGCACACACTGAGCAACAATCTCAATCTCACTAAACCGAGACTCGGTCAGGAACTATTTTGCAAGTTCATGGTCTCTCACCATCTGACAGTGGCCGAAGGATGGTGTAGCAGACACAGAACAGACCAGGACGGACTCGTGAGGAAAAGCACCGACGAGGGCACCCCCCACACTGCTGCAAAACAAGCACATTGAGCTAATGTTAGCACACACTGAGCAACAATCTCAATCTCACTAAACCGAGACTCGGTCAGGAACTATTTTGCAAGTTCATGGTCTCTCACCATCTGACAGTGGCCGAAGGGTGGTGTAGCAGACGCAGAACAGACCAGGACGGACTCGTGAGGAAAAGCACCGACGAGGGCACCCCCCACACTGCTGCAAAACAAGCACATTGAGCTAATGTTAGCACACACTGAGCAACAATCTCAATCTCACTAAACCGAGACTCGGTCAGGAACTATTTTGCAAGTTCATGGTCTCTCACCATCTGACAGTGGCCGAAGGATGGTGTAGCAGACACAGAACAGACCAGGACGGACTCGTGAGGAAAAGCACCGACGAGGGCACCCCCCACACTGCTGCAAAACAAGCACATTGAGCTAATGTTAGCACACACTGAGCAACAATCTCAATCTCACTAAACCGAGACTCGGTCAGGAACTATTTTGCAAGTTCATGGTCTCTCACCATCTGACAGTGGCAGAAGGGTGGTGTAGCAGACACAGAACAGACCAGGACGACCTAGGGCAAGGGCACCCCCACACTGCTGCACTGCACCATCTGACAGTGGCCGAAGGTGGTGTAGCAGACAGAACAGACCAGGAACCTGAGGAAAGCACCGACGAGGCACCCCCACACTGCTGCAAAACAAGCACATTGAGCTAATGTTAGCACACACTGAGCAACAATCTCAATCTCACTAAACCGAGACTCGGTCAGGAACTATTTTGCAAGTTCATGGTCTCTCACCATCTGACAGTGGCCGAAGGATGGTGTAGCAGACACAGAACAGACCAGGACGGACTCGTGAGGAAAAGCACCGACGAGGGCACCCCCCACACTGCTGCAAAACAAGCACATTGAGCTAATGTTAGCACACACTGAGCAACAATCTCAATCTCACTAAACCGAGACTCGGTCAGGAACTATTTTGCAAGTTCATGGTCTCTCACCATCTGACAGTGGCCGAAGGATGGTGTAGCAGACACAGAACAGACCAGGACGGACTCGTGAGGAAAAGCACCGACGAGGGCACCCCCACACTGCTGCAAAACAAGCACATTGAGCTAATGTTAGCACACACTGAGCAACAATCTCAATCTCACTAAACCGAGACTCGGTCAGGAACTATTTTGCAAGTTCATGGTCTCTCACCATCTGACAGTGGCCGAAGGATGGTGTAGCAGACACAGAACAGACCAGGACGGACTCGTGAGGAAAAGCACCGACGAGGGCACCCCCACACTGCTGCAAAACAAGCACATTGAGCTAATGTTAGCACACACTGAGCAACAATCTCAATCTCACTAAACCGAGACTCGGTCAGGAACTATTTTGCAAGTTCATGGTCTCTCACCATCTGACAGTGGCAGAAGGGTGGTGTAGCAGACACAGAACAGACCAGGACGGACTCGTGAGGAAAAGCACCGACGAGGGCACCCCCCACACTGCTGCAAAACAAGCACATTGAGCTAATGTTAGCACACACTGAGCAACAATCTCAATCTCACTAAACCGAGACTCGGTCAGGAACTATTTTGCAAGTTCATGGTCTCTCACCATCTGACAGTGGCCGAAGGGTGGTGTAGCAGACGACAGAACAGACCAGGACGGACTCGTGAGGAAAAGCACCGACGAGGGCACCCCCCACACTGCTGCAAAACAAGCACATTGAGCTAATGTTAGCACACACTGAGCAACAATCTCAATCTCACTAAACCGAGACTCGGTCAGGAACTATTTTGCAAGTTCATGGTCTCTCACCATCTGACAGTGGCCGAAGGATGGTGTAGCAGACACAGAACAGACCAGGACGGACTCGTGAGGAAAAGCACCGACGAGGGCACCCCCCACACTGCTGCAAAACAAGCACATTGAGCTAATGTTAGCACACACTGAGCAACAATCTCAATCTCACTAAACCGAGACTCGGTCAGGAACTATTTTGCAAGTTCATGGTCTCTCACCATCTGACAGTGGTAGAAGGGTGGTGTAGCAGACACAGAACAGACCAGGACGGCCTCAGCGGCAAGGGCACCCCCCACACTGCTGCACTCGCACCATCTGACAGTGGCCGAAGGATGGTGTAGCAGACGCAGAACAGACCAGGACGGACTCGTGAGGAAAAGCACCGACGAGGGCACCCCCTCACACTGCTGCAAAACAAGCACATTGAGCTAATGTTAGCACACACTGAGCAACAATCTCAATCTCACTAAACCGAGACTCGGTCAGGAACTATTTTGCAAGTTCATGGTCTCTCACCATCTGACAGTGGCCGAAGGATGGTGTAGCAGACACAGAACAGACCAGGACGGACTCGTGAGGAAAAGCACCGACGAGGGCACCCCCCACACTGCTGCAAAACAAGCACATTGAGCTAATGTTAGCACACACTGAGCAACAATCTCAATCTCACTAAACCGAGACTCGGTCAGGAACTATTTTGCAAGTTCATGGTCTCTCACCATCTGACAGTGGCCGAAGGATGGTGTAGCAGACACAGAACAGACCAGGACGGACTCGTGAGGAAAAGCACCGACGAGGGCACCCCCCACACTGCTGCAAAACAAGCACATTGAGCTAATGTTAGCACACACTGAGCAACAATCTCAATCTCACTAAACCGAGACTCGGTCAGGAACTATTTTGCAAGTTCATGGTCTCTCACCATCTGACAGTGGCCGAAGGATGGTGTAGCAGACGACAGAACAGACCAGGACGGACTCGTGAGGAAAAGCACCGACGAGGGCACCCCCCACACTGCTGCAAAACAAGCACATTGAGCTAATGTTAGCACACACTGAGCAACAATCTCAATCTCACTAAACCGAGACTCGGTCAGGAACTATTTTGCAAGTTCATGGTCTCTCACCATCTGACAGTGGCCGAAGGGTGGTGTAGCAGACGCAGAACAGACCAGGACGGACTCGTGAGGAAAAGCACCGACGAGGGCACCCCCCACACTGCTGCAAAACAAGCACATTGAGCTAATGTTAGCACACACTGAGCAACAATCTCAATCTCACTAAACCGAGACTCGGTCAGGAACTATTTTGCAAGTTCATGGTCTCTCACCATCTGACAGTGGTAGAAGGGTGGTGTAGCAGACACAGAACAGACCAGGACGGCCTCAGCGGCAAGGGCACCCCCACACTGCTGCACTCGCACCATCTGACAGTGGCCGAAGGATGGTGTAGCAGACGCAGAACAGACCAGGACGGACTCGTGAGGAAAAGCACCGACGAGGGCACCCCCACACTGCTGCAAAACAAGCACATTGAGCTAATGTTAGCACACACTGAGCAACAATCTCAATCTCACTAAACCGAGACTCGGTCAGGAACTATTTTGCAAGTTCATGGTCTCTCACCATCTGACAGTGGTAGAAGGGTGGTGTAGCAGACACAGAACAGACCAGGACGGCCTCAGCGGCAAGGGCACCCCCACACTGCTGCACTCGCACCATCTGACAGTGGCCGAAGGATGGTGTAGCAGACGCAGAACAGACCAGGACGGACTCGTGAGGAAAAGCACCGACGAGGGCACCCCCCACACTGCTGCAAAACAAGCACATTGAGCTAATGTTAGCACACACTGAGCAACAATCTCAATCTCACTAAACCGAGACTCGGTCAGGAACTATTTTGCAAGTTCATGGTCTCTCACCATCTGACAGTGGCAGAAGGGTGGTGTAGCAGACACAGAACAGACCAGGACGGACTCGTGAGGAAAAGCACCGACGAGGGCACCCCCCACACTGCTGCAAAACAAGCACATTGAGCTAATGTTAGCACACACTGAGCAACAATCTCAATCTCACTAAACCGAGACTCGGTCAGGAACTATTTTGCAAGTTCATGGTCTCTCACCATCTGACAGTGGCAGAAGGGTGGTGTAGCAGACACAGAACAGACCAGGACGGCCTCAGCGGCAAGGGCACCCCCACACTGCTGCACTCGCACCATCTGACAGTGGCCGAAGGGTGGTGTAGCAGACGCAGAACAGACCAGGACGGACTCGTGAGGAAAAGCACCGACGAGGGCACCCCCCACACTGCTGCAAAACAAGCACATTGAGCTAATGTTAGCACACACTGAGCAACAATCTCAATCTCACTAAACCGAGACTCGGTCAGGAACTATTTTGCAAGTTCATGGTCTCTCACCATCTGACAGTGGCCGAAGGGTGGTGTAGCAGACGCAGAACAGACCAGGACGGACTCGTGAGGAGAAAGCACCGACGAGGGCACCCCCCACACTGCTGCAAAACAAGCACATTGAGCTAATGTTAGCACACACTGAGCAACAATCTCAATCTCACTAAACCGAGACTCGGTCAGGAACTATTTTGCAAGTTCATGGTCTCTCACCATCTGACAGTGGCCGAAGGATGGTGTAGCAGACACAGAACAGACCAGGACGGACTCGTGAGGAAAAGCACCGACGAGGGCACCCCCCACACTGCTGCAAAACAAGCACATTGAGCTAATGTTAGCACACACTGAGCAACAATCTCAATCTCACTAAACCGAGACTCGGTCAGGAACTATTTTGCAAGTTCATGGTCTCTCACCATCTGACAGTGGCCGAAGGATGGTGTAGCAGACACAGAACAGACCAGGACGGACTCGTGAGGAAAAGCACCGACGAGGGCACCCCCCACACTGCTGCAAAACAAGCACATTGAGCTAATGTTAGCACACACTGAGCAACAATCTCAATCTCACTAAACCGAGACTCGGTCAGGAACTATTTTGCAAGTTCATGGTCTCTCACCATCTGACAGTGGCCGAAGGATGGTGTAGCAGACACAGAACAGACCAGGACGGACTCGTGAGGAAAAGCACCGACGAGGGCACCCCCCACACTGCTGCAAAACAAGCACATTGAGCTGATGTTAGCACACACTGAGCAACAATCTCAATCTCACTAAACCGAGACTCGGTCAGGAACTATTTTGCAAGTTCATGGTCTCTCACCATCTGACAGTGGCCGAAGGGTGGTGTAGCAGACACAGAACAGACCAGGACG